>JACEEZ010010144.1:232500-337500 GCA_016584305.1 Chionoecetes opilio | reverse complement strand
AAGAGGGAGTATGGGAGTTTGTGTGTTTGTGTTTGTGTGTGTTCTTGGTGGTAAAGGAGAAATGTGTGTGGTTGAATGAAGGGAAGAGTGTGTGTGTGTATGTGTTCTGGAGAGATTGTGTGGAGAGAGAGAGTGTGTGTGTGTGTGTGTGTGTGTGGGTGGTAAGTGATTAAAGGGATGTTAGTGGTGTGGAATAGAAGCAGTGTGATGTGGTACAGGGATTGTGGATTGTGTGTTGTGCACTGGAAACCGAGAGAGAGAGGATTGGGGGAGATGTTGGGGGGGAGGGGGAGGGGATGGAGGTGTTGTGGGAGAGGTGGGGGGAGGGGGTACCAACTGTCACCCACTCACCCTTCCACTTTCTCACTACGCATTTGTTAGTCAATTCTCTAGTTTTCACCTAACCTGTATACAGTACCCTCCACCCTCCTCCCTCCTCCACCACTGTACCTCCACCCTGTACCATGTATGTACCCTCCACCACCACAATCCCTCCCTCCCTTTATTTAATATTCCACCCCCTTTCACTTCATTATTCCGTGTCTCCCTCCTCATTTCTATCCCTCGACTCCACCTCTTCCGCATCCCTCATCCCTAATAACCTTCTATCCCTTACCTCCCCTCATCCTAATACGCATTACTCACTGTCATACTCACTTCCCATACCCCGAATCTCCTCTCCCTTTAAACGTATTCTAGTGCTTTTCTCTGTCTCCTACATGTTTTATCCCACACCTCATCCTCGGCCTCCACTCTTGAAATCTCTCTTTTATCGTTTACATCCATCCCCTTTTCCTAATAAGGACTACTCACTTTCCTACTCACTTGCCATCCACCGAACCTCCTCTCCCTTTAAACTTATTCTAGTGTTTTTCTGTCTCCTACATGTTTTATCCCACACCTCATCCTCGTCCTCCACCCCTGAAATCTCTCTATTATCATTTACATCCATCCCCTTTTCCTAATAAGGACTACTCACTTGCCATCCACCAAACATCCTCTCCCTTTAAACTTATTCTAGTGCTTTTCTCTGTCTCCTACATGTTTTATCCCACACCTTCTCTTCCTCGTCCTCCACCCATGAGATCTCTCTATTCTGTATCGCCCCCCATTATAAAACTCATTACTTCCCTTCGTACTATATTTCCATCCTCCTAACCTCCACGCCCTTTGAACCTATTCTAATACCTATCTCTATCTTCATTTTTTTTGCGACACATTCTCAGCCTCGTCCCCTACCCCTGAAATCCCTCTATCCTTTACCTCCCCTCTTCCCAATACGGATCACTCACTTTCTTACTGTCTTTCCATCCACCAAACCTCCTCTCCCTATAACCCCTTGAGGCCCAGAACGTAATTTCCATTGTAATTTTGCTACCATTAGACGATTTTAATGACTAAGCAATATTTTATAGCTATGACCTGTTTAGTATCCTTTTCCACTAGCTAATTTGGTATATTCAGTTACTTCTCGTAATTTTATGGCTAGACGACAGATATTTTTTTTATAGCAAAGGAAAGATCTGGGCGTGAAGGGTTAAACTTATTCTAGTGCTTTTCTCTGTATCCTATATTTTTTATCCCACGCCTTCTCTTTCTCGTCCTCCACCTCTAAAATGCCTTTATCCTTTACCTCCCCTCATCCTGATACGCAGTACTTTCCTTCCTACTCACTGTCCATCCTCCGAACTTCCATGCACTCCATCTCATCCTATCCTATATATCCTATCCTATCCTATCATAGCATCAATCCCTCGTCCTCCCTCCGTCTCTCATTTGCATAACTTTCCACTCAAACGCAGATTTCAGGATGTAACGCAGGTGTGTGTGTGTGTGTGTGTTGTGAATGACCTCTATCGAACACCTGTTGCAGCGCCCCCTCCTCACCCCTCACCCCTCACCCCTCACCGCTACCTCGTGTCCTTCAGTGGGTGACGCCTGCGTATTGACGTAATAGATCCTCGGCGTCAACCAAGTCAAAGGAGAAAACTTACCTTTCAAGGGGTGACTAACACATTATTATAAACAAGAAAGAATTCGTATTTATTAGATTTTACGTATTCACCTGTATATAAGGAAGTAGTGCTTATATAAGGCCACATCCGTATAGGGAATGCTTAATGTTTATATGATTTTTAGCTTCGTGAACAAAATATCCCGCGAAAGTTATGGCTGTGTGTTACCTGTTTCCCGGCGTACGAGCAGCGTAAAGGGGAAGTATGTGAATGCTACCTGCCTCACCCGTAGCCTGCCTCACCTGTAGCCTACCTCACCCGTAGCCTACCTCACCCGTAGCCTACCTCACCTGTAGCCTGCCTCACCTGTAGCCTGCCTCGCCTGTAGCCTGCCTCACCTGTAGCCTGCCTCGCCTGTAGCCTGCCTCACCCGTACCCTGCCTCCCCTGTAGCCTGCCTCACCTGTAGCCTGCCTCACCCGTACCCTGCCTCACCTGTAGCCTGCCTCACCCGTAGCCTACCTCACCTGTAGCCTGCCTCATCCGTAGCCTGCCTCACCCGTAGCCTGCCTCACCTGTAGCCTGCCTCACCTGTAGCCTACCTCGCCTGGTGAGGCAGGCTACAGGTGAGGCAGGCTACGGTGAGGCAGGCTACGGCGAGGTAGGCTACAGGTGAGGCAGGCTACGGGTGAGGCAGGCTACGGTGAGGTAGGCTACAGGTGAGGAGGCTACAGGTGAGGCAGGCTACAGGTGAGGCAGGCTACAGGCGAGGCAGGCTACAGGTGAGGCAGGCTACAGGTGAGGCAGGCTACAGGTGAGGCAGGTTACAGGTGAGGCAGGCTACAGGCGAGGTAGGCTACAGGCGAGGTAGGCTACAGGCGAGGCAGGCTACAGGCGAGGTAGGCTACAGGCGAGCCTACCTCACCTGTAGCCTGCCTCGCCTGTAGCCTGCCTCGCCTGTAGCCTGCCTCACCTGTAGCCTGCCTCGCCTGTAGCCTGCCTCACCCGTACCCTGCCTCCCCTGTAGCCTGCCTCACCTGTAACCTGCCTCACCCGTAGCGCCTCACGACTACCTCACCTGTAGCCTGCCTCATCCGTAGCCTCCTCACCTGTAGCCTGCCTCACCGTAGCCTGCCTCACCGTAGCCTACCTCGCCTGTAGCCTGCCTCGCCTGTAGCCTACCTCGCCTGTAGCCTACCTCGCCTGTAACCTACCTCACCTGTAGCCTGCCTCACCTGTAACCTGCCTCACCTGTAGCCTGCCTCACCTGTAGCCTGCCTCACCTGTAGCCTGCCTCACCTGTAGCCTGCCTCGCCTGTAGCCTACCTCACCCGTAGCCTGCCTCACCCGTAGCCTGCCTCACCTGTAGCCTGCCTCACCTGTAGCCTGCCTCACCCGTAGCCTGCCTCACCTGTAGCCTGCCTCACCCGTAGCCTGCCTCACCCGTAGCCTGACTCACCCGTAGCCTGACTCACCTGTAGCCTGCCTCACCTGTAGCCTGCCTCACCCGTAGCCTACCGAACTTACCTGTACATGGCAATACCTGTGAAAAATAAACCACTCGTAAGCCACTCGTAAACCACATAAGTCACCCGTAATCTTGACTTATTTACGTAAAGGTAGAATGAATATCAGATTTCTGTAAATACAACATTCGTAAACACTTGACTTTTTGTGTGTGTGAAAGTAGAATGTATGCGATTGTTATAGGTTTGAGCGAGTAAGGGAGAATCTACCTGTTGCTTTGCCTGCGTGGAGAGTGATTAGTGAGTCCCTATCATGGAGGTAGTATGGGTACTACCATACTACCTCCATGGTCCCTATGCTCTCTGTATGGAAGGTGTACAGGTGGAGTGTAAGCTCAAAGGTGGAGCGAACTTGAGGAGAGGGTAAAGAGAGTGAGAAAGAGTCGATTGGTGTGTGCAAAGACCATACATCAGTGGTGTGTGTGTGTGTGTGTGTGTTTCTGTCTGTATCTGTCTGTACATCTGTCTGTCTCTGTCATCACCGGAAGACACGCACACACACATACACACACACACACACACACACACACACACACACACACACACACACACACACACACACACACACACACACACACACACACACACACACACACACACACACACACACACACACACACACACACACACACACACACACACACACACACACACACGCTGTACCATCTTTTTAACCATAATTTCAACACTAATGAACCTTTACCAGACTGGAGTGGCGGTCGTGTTTTTGTGTGTCTGAGGGTGAGGCAGAGCGGGGAAAGAAGTGAGGGCAGGAGGGACGAGTGACAGAAGATTGAGATGGTATGGGAAGAAAAAAAAAGGAAGGGAGGGAAGGAACGCGAGGGAGAGAGGTGGGGATGGGGAAGAGTAGATGGTATGGGAAGGGAGAAGAAAAAGGGAGTGAGGGAAGAAAGGAACAAGAGAGAGAGATGGGGGAAGAGTGGAAGAGTAGATACACACCATTATAATAGAGCATAAACAGACAAACCCACAATTAAACCCACAAAGAACAAGGAAATAAGAGAGGTTACGACTCCATTGTGTATTCTCTTGACGTGCATCAGAGAACACCTGATGGCAAGGACTCAGGAGGGAGGGGAGGGGGGAGTTTTAGAGTAGTGTACTTCGTTTCAATTTTTCTGTGAACTGTAAGGGGGGGGAGGAGAAGGGGGGAACAGTCTCTCTCTCTCTCTCCTCTCTCTCTCTCTCTCTCTCTCTCTCTCTCCTCTCTCTCTCTCTCTCTCTCTCTCTCTCTCTCTCTCTCTCTCTCTCTCTCTCTCTCTCTCTCTCTCTCTCTCTCTCTCAACATAATGCAGTCTTTCGTTTATATTTTTATCGATCTTCCTTTTCTCCACCTTCCTTCCTTCCTTCCTTCCTTTCTTTTCCCTCTTCCTTCTTTTGAACATAATGCAGTAGTGTCTTTCGTTTCTATTTTTCTATCATTCTCTTTTCCTTCCTTCCTTCCTTCTTCTCTATTCCCTCCTCCTCCTTCTAAACATAATGTAGTTTTTGACCCCAGAACCAAGATGGCGTACGATGCTCTTTTTTTTTGCATTTTTCCATTAACTGTATCCTGTATTTTCTTTACATCTTCTTACTTTATTGCAAGGACGAGGCTCTTCCGCATGTGATTAATTAGTGTAATTATTTTAGTGGTTATTTCCTCGCCTCTTTGGTTTCAGTGGCTTATTTACTCTATAATCATTATGAAGCTACCTGTATATTATTCAACTTCGCAGGTAATTAATTAATCTGCCTATGAAGATATATAATTGTTATTAGTTATATGTGTAGTTTTTTTCTTGTAGTTGAAGAGGAAAGTACCACAAAGAGTTCTGACATTTACCCTTGAAAGTTGAGTGTGTGTGTGCGTGTAGTTGTTTGTGAGTGTGTGTGTGTGTGTGTGACTGCGTGTGAGAGTGTGTGTGTGTGTGTGACTGCGTGTGAGAGTGTGTGTGTGTGTGTGTGTGTGTGTGTGTGTGTGTGTGGGAGAAGGAGAGGGGGGGGCGGTGGAGTGTTGCCTAGTTACCACTCCTCTTGGCGAATCGGGGACAAATCAAACCAAGACTCATAATGGATGCCAAAAACGATGTGCGTTCAGAAATTAATTAAAGTTAGGTAATGAAGAGACAACCTTGCCTCTTGAAGCTTTATGTTAGTATTGATCTGTTGCCTTGTGGGTATACAATTTCGTTGTTCTTTCCATGGCATAGTCACGTCAGACTGGCAGTGCCTTTTCAGAGACGTGTTCAACCTATATTGCCTTTTACGGCCGAGAGAAAATGTGACAGTGTGTTTATATTTTGCTTGCCCTCGTGTGTAAAGAAATAGATTTGTCAAGCAGAGAGAGAGAGAGAGAGAGAGAGAGAGAGAGAGAGAGAGAGAGAGAGAGAGAGAGAGAGAGAGAGAGAGAGAGAGAGAGAGAGAGAAAGAGAAAGAGAGAGACAGACACAGAGACAGAGAGAGAGAGATAATGAAGCAATAACCGGAAGCGTCACATGGGCTTAGTTTCATGGGTGTGCGTGAGGACAAGCGCGGTGTGACTCCTGCCGCCCGCCGCCACACCTGCCGTCGCCGCTCGCCAGGTGCGCCACTTCCTCGTCAGTACAGTTGTGGCGCAGTGGTGTGCGCCGCGTAGGAGGAGGAGGGGGGGAGGGGAAAGAAGAGAGTTGGGGAATAAGTTAAGAGAGATAGAGAGTAAGCGAGGAGAGTGGGGAAAGGGCAAAGGAAGAGGTGGGGAGGTGATGAGGGACAGAGAGGTGAGGTGGGGGATGCAGGTGTGAGGGTGCCAACTTTAGGGGGGTGAGGGGAGGCAAGTGCGGTGCCAGAGCCATCAGTTCCTCACGTACAGTTGCCACAGTGCCACGCGTACGCCGCTGCCCCGCTGGACGCCACTTCCCCGACACTTGGCCTCCGCGACCCGACGCCCCCACGCCCTCGGGAAGGCGCCGACCAGGTCCTTGCGGCGTGACGGGAATGGAGTGAAGGGATTAGTGGCGGCGGCGTGGATGGAATGACTTAATTTACGAGGTGGTGAGACGTATAAGGCGACGTGACGTGAACCACCTGACGGGGAGACAAACAGTGCCGAGAAAGGCAACGAAGATCTCCTCGCTAAGCACGTGATACTCTTGACACCAACATCAATAGTGGTGTTCCTCCCCCTGCCCTCCTTGCCTCCCTCCCTCCCTCACTCGACCTAAAATAGTGAGTGTCGCTTCATGTGTGACATTGTGGGGTGTGCCAAGACATAGCCACCTGCTGCTTCTGCTGCTGCCACGGACCTGACCACACTGCACAGCGCCGCGTGACACACAGGCAGCCGCTGGAGTAGTGCCCTGCACTCTTGTCGGAGATGTGCCTCAGGGAGCGCTAACACCTGCACCATGTGGGTGTAACTGATGCTGTCTCTGTTGTTTGTTTGTCGCACTCTTTTGACGGCAGAGTATCATGTGAGCGACGGGCCAGGGGCGGCGTGTGGCGTCCCTGGAGTCGCCATGGAGTCGTCGTATCTGCCTCGGCACTGCCGTCGCCCCTCGGAGGAGCGTCTCCTCTGTAGTAGTGACGCGAGGGAGAGAAAACGACCCTCCTCCCTCCCCCTCCACCCCTCCACCCTGCGACGCACGTCCTCCAACGGCGATCCTTGTCACGCCCTCCCGCTCGAGCAACGCCCCTCTCAACCTCGCGCCCCATCCCAGCCCGATGTGCCTAATCTTGAGGACATACCTGAGGCCCACACACCTGTTGCCGATGTCATACCTGAATCCGCCACATGTGAATCCCGCACTCACGATGCCGTCGCCAGACCTGAATCTCGCACGCCTGAATCCAGCGCCACACTCGTGCCCCTCACACCGGAACCCGACGCCACCTCTGAGTCCCGCACACCGGAGTCCCATACATCCAGGTCCCGCCGCACCACACCAGAGTCACACTCTGACGCCACCTCCCTCAAATCCCGGCCGAGGCACGCATTGTCAGGCGCCAGGAGCGTGAAACGAAAGGGTTTTCAAGCCCGCCAGGGTAGACCTCGTAGGGCTCTGTACGTTGCCACGCCCCTGCCGCCACAGCCTCGTGAACACCCAGTGGGTAGAGCCCAGACTGAGCCACCCCCCAGCCCTAATATTCTACAGGTGTCTTGGGTATGGGAGTCCTCCCGACACACCTCCCTCCGCCGGCGGCCTTCACGGCGAGTGTCTTGCCGATGGAAAAAGCCCAGAGTGATGCCCCGCCGCGCCCCTCTGCGTGGCGTGAAGATGGGCGGCATAGGTGACGACTTATTGGAAGACAATGGTGGAGACGCGGATGGAGACGATACGGTTGTGATCTGGCAAGTCCCGAGACAGGAAGCTGAGGCGGCGGGGCGGAGCACCACAGGGCGTCTCCAGGGTGAGGATAGGAAAGACAAGGGTTTCCTCCGTCGTAGAGCAAAGTCGGAATCCGCCACATCTCCAGCTAAGCCCTTCAAGAGAAAGTGGCGGCATTCCGAGATATTATTTCCGCGAGTACTGACGGAGGCTCTGCAGACAAGACCCGAAGAGAGCGGTGACAAAAGCAGAACTCTTCTGCAGAAGGCCAAAAGCCTTCCAGGCTATATGAAGAAAGTATCCCACGTGCTGTTCAAAACTAGCAAAGATGACGACGAGGCTTCCTGTGTCGTCAGGAGAACTGGAGCATCGACATTCTATGTGGAGGTTGAAGATTGTCCGCAAGAACTGCCTGGTGCCGTTTTGGCGGAAACCACGGGTGCGGATGCGTCTCAAGGAACCAAGAGGCACAGTCCCTCCCTGCGGGGTGGATTTCTGCGGCCCCGAAGACTCAACTGGAACCAAAAATACAAGCGAGCAATGGAGCAGTGCAGGACGCAGGGACCCAATATCTGCGTCACATCTCCTGAGGGACAGGAAGAAGACGGGGACGCCAAGAACGAAGACGGCAAAGGATTGTTGGGGCGGATCTTTGGCCAGCTGCGTCCTCGCTCCGGCTCCACCTCCACCTCAAGGTCTTACGTTTCTGTGAGTGTCCCGCTATTCAGTCCTCCCGCACGCACCTTCACTCCTTAATTAAGGCACCCTCCCTCCACCCCGCTCCCCACCCACACCCACTGACTGTCACTCACGTCCTCACACCTCAGACTATCAACTCGACAACCCACTAACTAAAGGGAACGTTTGACGGGGATGCAGCGTCGCTCACTGTCACTAACATGAACATGGCTGGCTGGCTGGCAGGTGTCGGGCGGGGCGTCACATGGTAATTGTGTGTGTGTGTGTGTGTGTGTGTGTGTTTGTGTGTTTGTGTTTGTGTGTTTGTGTGTGTATGTGAAAGAGAGAGAGAGAGAGAGAGAGTGTATGCCTATAGATGAAAAATAAAATAAAACTCGTAGGAATGGGTGGGCTTCCCTATCCCCATCACTTTTCCTTCTCCCCTGGTGGAGGGGCTCGATGGTAAACATTATAGGATGAAGAAAAAAGTTTCGCACTCGTTATCTTACCCATTGTTGGCCTTGGCCTCCCGCTCAAAAAGTGTGTGTTCAGACGAGGCTGTGCACGCGCCCGCCGGTGCTTAGCGGGAGGCTGCGGAGAGGAGATGCGCGAGTTGCTAATATTGATTCCCTTACGAAGCCAAACTTTTCACGGTTGTTTTGGAGAGACTTATTAATTAATTAACTGCTGTCACGCAGTCCCTCCTGTACTTGACGTCTGGTATTTATCTTGCATCTAAAAGTTGTATTGCCTCCGTCAGGTAGCTGTGTTGAAAATCAGAAGGGACGACGTGCCTGTTGTGCGTCCGTCCAGAACTCTGGGTCTGTGTCAGGTGTCAAGAAGCTTCTTTTATCTAAAGAAACATCAGACATCCCTCTCCCGCACCGTAATCCACTGCATGCGTCCCCCCTGCCCCACCCCTACCCCCCTGGGCGACGCTTTCCAGACAGCGGCCTCGACTTTGACTCATGCGTTCCCACTGATGTCTCCTCGTCGTGTAATCAGAAATATGTTGAAAATTTGCACCTTTTCATTAAATACCAAAAGTAGTTCCGCAGCCACGGCTGGCGGCGGCCACACCCTCGACGCCCCGTGCACTAGTTTCTTACCCTTGGGACTCCGCGGTGGGCAGAGACGGCCTCCGTCTCAATGCCTCACCTTCAGTGCAGGTTGTCTCCCCTCTCCCTCCCGGCGGGTCGTGGCCTCTGTAAGGTAGCCCCCCATTGGAAGGGACTCCCTTGGGGCCTGGCCTAAAGGGGAGTTGCACAGCAAACAACCGATCAACCCATCTTGCGTAAGGGTATCGAGAACTCTGCCTCTACCGGGGCGTCGCACCACGGAGGCGATGCTGTCGAAGGGAAGTTCTCTTGACGACACCAGCAAGTGTCCGTCATTTGATAGTAAACCATTCCTCGGGCAGCAGGCGGCCCTCTGCTCCTCCCTCGCACTATAGTTCACCTTAATGAGACCCTGCAGGGTTGTGATCGAAGAGTGTCACCTGATATCGACACTCGTGATGTACAACTCAAACTATTTCATGAAACATTACATCAAGAAAAAAATATTAGTAATAGGTTTGTTAGGGATTAGGGATTAGCCTTTGTGGCGCAGCTGCCGCATTGGATTTCAAATCATTACCTCAAACCTCACCACAGAGCCAGATACAAACGTTGTCGGTTAGGGGACGCGGTGGCCGAGTGGTCAGCGCCTGCAAGTGGCGATCTCGGTGTACCGAGTTCGAATCCCGGCAGGTGCCAAAATCATTCGGCAATTGTCGAGTAGCCTAAGAATACTTTAATGCCCTTAACCACTCTACCATCGACGGTGAGTGCATCGGAGGTCATAGGGGGTCGGCATGAGCCTCTAATCACAGGCGCCACTATAAAAATCCTGCCTGCGCCACCACGGGCGAGGGCCAATAATCGCAGCCCTCAAGTGAGCTTCCAAGCCCCAAGGCCTACCATCCGAGTCCTGGAGGTCACTGCCTACAGGGGCTATAGGCTAGTAAAAAAAAAACTTGGCCTGAACACCGGCTCCAACCAGAAACAACATGCAAGACTCTCTAGGCTGGAACACACACACACACACACACACATCTCTCTCTCTCTCTCTCTCTCTCTCTCTCTCTCTCTCTCTCTCTCTCTCTCTCTCTCTCTCTCTCTCTCTCTCTCTCTCTCTCTCGCTCTAATCACACGTAGAGACATGTTAAATTTAACTACAATAGGAGAGCAGAATGAGTGTATCGCGTAGCGGGCACATGACATGAAAGCACCGCAGCTCATGACGTCAATGCTTCCCGGTATCAGAGCATGAGAGCAGCAAACAGGTGAGTGTGGGAGTAAAATGTTGCCTTGCCCTGCTGGGGAGATTAATTTCTTCACGCGGTAGATGACTAGAACTTGACTGAGCGAAATATGTTGGTTCCTGCAAGGGTGTTGGTGCTGAGCGGGAAGCTGGTTTATAGGGTTGCGCAGGGCATATGACTACTTTACCTTCGGTTCATTAGCCTACGAACCCTATCACACTGTTAATGTGTTGGAGCCTTGTATTGGGTGTTGGAGCCTTGTGAGGGTGTTGGAGCCTGTGTGCTGAGTGCTGCCTTGTGTTACAGAGTCGCAGCAGCATGAGTGGCGGCAGCGAGGACGGTCATTCGCCACCACATTCCTCCGACTATGAAGAGCAGGACGAGGCAGAGGTGAGTCCATCGCCCTTTAAATACAGTGTACACCAGATGGAATATTTATTTCCAAGAAACGGTGTCATGTCAATCATGATTACATTCACATTTATAATCGAATAGGGTCGATGCTATATTGCAAAATGCTTCATAAATTAATACATCATCATATGATAGATTATTAGATTCGTACGTAAATCAGTATTATAAAAAGAATATTCCATATTGTTTCGAAAATTAGAATGTGAAATCAATATGCCAGTTTTCCATGAAATGTTATTGAAAAGTAAAGTTTTGATGCTTAGTAAGCTGTAGTCACCTCAAAGGTTTTCCTCTCTCTCAGAGGACGGGATCGGCCTCCCTGGTGGGGCGCATGCGAGGCCTCCGCCGCGACATGCAGAAGAAAATTTCGCGCCTGAAGAGTCCAAGGGGCAGCACCTCGAGCTCCCCCGGACCCCTGGGTCCCTTGGAGCGGCCCAATGCCCTTGCAGCCCCCGGGACATCCCCTCATCCTGTGGCCGCCTCGTGTGACAGTATTCCTTCCTCGGTCCCCCCAGGTGAGCACCAGAAAGCTGCATCATCATCATCATCATTCATTAATTTGCTAATGTTAAACAGCAAAAGGAAACCCTCTCACCCCCCAACAGAATATATTTGTGAATGATGTAGAGAAGAGACTCTTTGTCTATACGGCTATTTACTATTCTCACTGGAATTAGATTTCTGTGAATTCAGAAATTCACTTCATTATTATACACCCCAGAAATATAAGAGCCGTATTATCTGTAGTATGTTCATATTTTACAATTGATATTGGTATACTCATGTTCTCAGTGATTTTGCCACATCTCAGAACTCACTATGTACTCATCAATGTTTCAGTTTACCTTTCAAATGCAGTAGTTGCACATCTGATGTCCTATGAATGAATAGTGAACCATCCAGTCACTAGCTCTTTAAACAAATATATTATTGGATGTTCTAAAATATTGAACATTGACGTAGGAAAAATAAGTTGAGTGTCATGTGTTGTGTGAGGCATTGCGTGTCACCCCTAAGTAACGTGTGGTTGGTGGTCCCAGCAGCTCCACCCTCAGGAAGCAACCGGTCATCGCTGTCCGGGGAAGATGCTGAACCCTACACGGGGCCCTTCATCGGCCGGGCAAAGGCGCTGGTTGACTGTCAGCCTTCGCCCTATGACCGAGATGCACTAAAGTTCAAGGTGAGAAGTAGTGAAGGCAAGGTGCTTTGTTTGTTTTAGTAACAGTGAAGGAATCATTTTGAGTTTGATGCAAGGGTCAGATGTCTCCGAGTTGCTTGCGTCACCTGGATAGAGTCAGAAAGTAAGGTGATGAGAATGATCTATATGAGCGAACAAGATGTTGTGGAAACGAGAAAAGGGTCTGTTAAGAAATGTAAGGGAAAACTTAGAATATGTATGAGAGAGAGAGAGAGAGAGAGAGAGAGAGAGAGAGAGAGAGAGAGAGAGAGAGAGAGAGAGAGAGAGAGAGAGAGAACTACTGTGCCTGCTTGGAGAAAGTGTATCAACAGAAACCACCCACTTCAAGGAGTTCAATAGGGGAAGTAGGAAAATGAATACAATATGCATGCATATTACGATGCATTCCCAGGTCATAACTTTCAGTAGTGAAGCGTTATAGGTTAGCCTCACATTAATAATAATAATAATAATAATTTTATTCTCACCCGAAGGCTTACAGGAAAAACAACAACACAATATATAGACATGAGGGAATGAACTTAAGTACTAAAGCGCCTTACCTCCCAACAGAAGGGAGACACCATCGACATCATTGCCAAGAACCCGTCTGGCCTGTGGAAGGGTTGTGTGGATGGCAGAGTCGGGCATTTCAAGTTCATCCTGGTGGAGGAGGAGGTGGAGCGTCCTGTGCGCAAGACCCGCGCGGGCCGGGGCACCACGCCACGCCGCGGCCGCTCCCGCACCCTGGAGGAGCTGCTGACGCGCCTTCACCTCGGCCACCTCATTCAGGTCAGTCTGCTTTGTTTTAGCGTGTTTGGTGAAGTCTGTGTCATAAATTAACTACCCTACCTCACTTAGCTTCGGTCCCATGCCAGATACTGCATCTCTAGATCAATTGACTTTTAATGTTCATGATAGATGGTCAGTTAATCTTGCTTCATTTGGTCGTGGTTGATGGTGTACAGATCACTGAACTAAACAACAAGGGAAGATTAAAATCAGTGACAGAGAGATGGTATTTGACTTCTGACAGAGACTACCATAAGGTTAAGAACATCTTTTTATCATGCCAGGAGTAAGTGACTACAAAAAGTGTGAGTGACAGGAGTGTGTGTGAAAAATATTGTAGAGGATTTGTATATGAGTAATCTTGTTTATTTACGTTTTTTTTTTTTTTTTTTTTTTTTTTTTTTTTTTTTTTTTTTTTTTTTTTTTTATACAATTCTTATAAAAAGTAAAATTCCTGTACAATCTACAAAAATGTATAAAACATAAATTTTTGTAGAATTTAAACATTTTGTAGAAATATATCAGTTTTCATTAAATAGTATTATATATTTAGGATGTGCACATTGCAAAATGTTTCTGGTGTTTGTGAGCGAATTGGTGTGTGTTTGCCCTCACCCCTCGTGTGAAACAGCGCATGTATGAAAGATTTTTTTTTATTTTTTTTTTATTTTTTTATAAAGCACTTTCACAAGTGAAAGTTAAAAAAGTAATATACAGAGTGGATGTGATTAGATTATGTGGTCATTAAGGAAATCTGTTAATAAGGGGAATGAAAGTAATCCTAGGAGCAAGACAACCCAGGCCCTACAGCCCTGCTTGGGTCCCAGGTGGAAGCTGTGCTACTTCCACAAGACCTTGGCATAGTATTTAACTTGTCTACACAATAGTGAGTCTAACACGCTGCTGCTAGCACTAGCTTGTACTCCTTAAGGAGAGACAGGAAGAAGTAAATCAACATTTAGATGTTAAAGAGATGATAATTGTTTGTTGAGCAGTACCATCACATGGACTTACCATCAGTAGGGTGCCATGTTAGATTAGAAGGAAGAATGTTAGAAATTGTTCGTGCTATTATGCACTAGTGAATATTGAAGTTGAAAGGTAAGAGGCAGTTTCTGACTCCTTTCCTTTCCTTAGTGACAGTATACTTAGATCATCATAAATGCATCTTTTAAGGCAGTCACAGAAAAGTTCCGTTTCTGTATCCTGAATATTCTTCACAGGTATTCATGCTTAATGGCTATGAAGACCTGGAGCATTTTCGAGACATGGAGAAGGCTGACCTGGACTGCCTGGGCATCACGGATCCAGAGACGTGCGCCAAGCTACTCACAGCCGTGGCTCTGATCCACGATGTAGACTCTGAGCCTGAGCCAGACCTGCCAGAGACCCTGGAGACCACCGAGGCGGCCCTGCGGCGGGGTGACCACGGCCGGGACTCTGGCTGCTACACTGACCACCGCTGCTGCGCCCACCCACCAAGTGTCCTTGACGAAAACAACCTGGATACCCGGCAGTCCACCCCCTCCACAGACACCTCCTCCGGATACCACTCCCGGGGCCCCTACAACATCCCTGTAGGAGAGGGTGGCCAAGCCATGCGTGATGATGCCCATAGCTCAGCCCTGGACTCCCCTCCCTCTGAGGCCACCACCACCACCAGCGGCACAGCTACGCTCCCTTCCAGCACGTCAGACTCTCACTCCTACCGTGCTCACCCGGCCACCGTCCTACCCGCCAGCCCTCGTCTGCAGTCCCGCCACGCCCACCACCAGGGAAACCCCAGGTTGAGGCATGATGACCCAGACGTGGACTATGAGGCGAAGTTTGTGACAGCACGTAATGTGTTTGAGAAAGAGGTGGTGAGGCGGGAGGTGCCAGTGTCTGTCCGGGGACAGAAGCACGATACAGATTCCCAGCAGGCAGCAGAGGAGGCAGAGCAGGCAGGAAGCAGTGAGGCTGATGGAGATGCAACAGTCTCCCCGCCATGAAGTACCCTGGCATGGGGCCCCAGCTGACTTACTCTCCTCCTAGTTCTAGCATAGCAACATGAGAATCACTAATCATGTGATGCCCTTCCTCCTCACTAGAGTTTGGAGTCACTGTACAAGTAACGTTTTCATGGGGCTCAGTAAGGTGGTCCCAACACTCAGAATACCTCCTCAGTGTTGAACATTTGAGAGTTGTTTGATTATTCTTTATCATATTTGATTTTCTCAGTGTTCCATAGCGAAGGTTGGTGCATATTACAAAAATTGAAAGTGACTTCTTTGAAAAACATTTGAGAATGAACACGTATGATAATGTAATTGAGAAAGTGGAGTAAGTGACATTGTATTTGATCGTGTTGTGTGTGAACTTTGTCAGTTTGTGCAAGGGAGGGAGAGTAATGGAAGTATCAAAGACTGGAGTGAGGAGCGCTGAAAAAGCCAAGCATGAGCTCTTTTCTCATAAGTTCCTGAGTGAGAGAGTGAATGGCTGGAAGAGGGAATGCAGCCAACTTTTATAGCTTGTCTTTCACTTATATCTTAACACAGTTATATATACCATATCATTTTATATATAGTGATAGAATGATCCAACATGTAACTGATGCTGTACTTGTTGTGAGGATTAGCACTTCCCACACCAAGTGATCACTGAAAGTTCTTGTGAGTCAATCAAATTCTTCCTCTTAATAGTTTTAAGAAAATTTAATTTATGCAAACTTTACTTAAACATTATATGTAAGATATACAGTATTAATCAATTGAATCTTAGTAAATATGTATGGAGATCAAAATTGTGTACGTTAGAATATTGCCAAGTAGTGTAGGAGAAATGTTTTGGGTGACACAATGAGTCCTGTCCTGTGTCTCCCTTAGTGGCAGCGGGATAATCAGTCCTCAGTTGTCATGTTGCCAAGTTGTGATACTGAAGAGCCTGTGTTCCAGCACCACCCGGGGCGGGGGTGTGGCGGGGCGGGGCTGAGGTGTGGCCTGCCTCCACGTGTTCACTGTGACGTGTCTGGCTGTGTTATCTAACGTGTCAACAGTAACTTTATGATGCCAAGATTTAGAACATATAATGATTACCTATGTACTATTTTTAGTTATACGTACTACAATTTCATACACATGATTATTATTGTCAAAATTATTTTCTTACAGTTCATTCAAGTAAGTTTTTATTTGTTGTGTTGTATATTGTATTTGAGAGATATGATGATATTTTAGACTTCAGCTCCATCCTTGCCCTGAGAGGGCAGAGGAATTAATATTATTTGAAACTTTTTATAAGATGTGCAGATTAAGTTTGGGCCAAGCAGGTTCCTGGTGTTAATAAGGATAAAGATGCGCTTCCCACATGGTCACATCATATGTTCCTCTAGCTCTTTATTCCAAAACTTGAGAAGTTTTACTCTTCCAACTTTTGTATTGTACAGATAATATGTCGTCATTATTTGTATATAGTATATATTATAGTTAGAATGAAAATAACCTTTTTTGCTCAACCTTTTTCCATGGATGGAGAAGAACTGAAGTGCCAAACATCATCAATGCCAAGTAAAGTTGGTTCATATGTACTAAAGAACATCAAACAATAGTTCTTCAGTAATTAATAGTCCAGGTTTATATATTATTTTTACATTTAAAATAATGTTTTGTCAGGAATTATGTTGCTCTTTTTTTTTAGATACAGTTTAAGACAGATTGTGGTGTACGTACTTGGTTGAGCATTGCCTACATCCCTTGCTGTAGTGCACATGGTCATGTGATCAAGATTGCTTGAGGGACCACCAGAGAGAACACTGTCCCCATTGATGAAAGAACAAAAGTAGGCTTCTTGTGTTTGTCAGTAATATCTGTGGCAGTCCCAGACTTCCAATGACCTTGGTCAAAACCACTACGCTGCTTCAGTATCCTGACCTCTTCACATTGCTGTTGTTGCCACTGCTTTTGTTGATTGTGGCTTCTGTGCTGTTGTTGCTGTAGCTGCTCCTGCTGTTGCTGCAGCTCCACCATCTGTGCCTGATGGCTTGGCTTGTAGTTTCCGCTGGAGGTTATTCTGGCATGTGTAAGAAACATACCCACTGAATATAAATCACAAGGAAAAAATGGAAGCACTTTTTCAAGGAAAACTTTGGATCAAAGGAACGCTACCATCTACGATTCATTATTTGCAGGAAACCCACAAGTGCTTACCATCTTGCGCATGGTGGTAGCTAACTGGTTCCTCAGATGTCGCCTTTCCTGCTCTGCTTCCTCCTGGGCTAGCAGAGCCACGTTGAGCGCTGCCGTCACACTCTGCCACATACACCAACACCAAGCCACACTCAGAACAGTCACACTCAGCAGATGTCTTATCATATCACAAAGATTCGTTACTCATGTCAAAGTTACTGACCTTGATTTGGTCGTCTTTGGCTCGCAGTTGGCTTATGAGGTGAGGCTTTGCAGCAGCGTCAGATTGGTGCCCCGCTGAGCGCTCCACCACCCGCCGCATCTCCTCCAGCTCCCGTTCCTTGTGAGCAGTCTGGATCGAGAAGACACTCGTTAACTTAAGGCCGGTTCCCACTATCCCGCTTGTACGGCCGCCGTACAACAACAATGACGTCGCCATCATCACCACTTGAGTGGTATTTGTGGTAACTGGGCACAGTTGGCAACTCCGCTCGAGCGGACACCGCCGAGCGGGAGAGATGACTTGAATTTAACTTTGTACGGCAGCCGTACAGCGGTACGGCGGTGCAGTAGGCTTTGTTTTGACGTCATTGCGACGTCTTTGTTGTTGTACGGCGGCCGTACAAGCGGGATAGTGGGAACCGGCCTTTAGACTTTTATGGTTTTACGCAGGTTGCTGTGTATCACGTTAAGCCGCATCAATCTCATAGATAAGTGAACAATAATTTACTATTTGCTGTCATATTGCTTGAGGTGAAAAATTGCACTGTTGCATTTGTCTCATTTACAAGACTACAAAGAGCTTTTGCAAACAGTTTTCAAGAGTACAGAGATGTGTTTAAATCTTTGAGACAAAGTAAACCAGCACCTCTCCCTCGGTGGCTGCCAGCCTCTGAGTGGCCGCTACCAGCCTCTTCTGCAGCAGGTGATTCTTTTTCAGTAGGTCATACTTGCTTGGGTCAGATGCCTGCAGAATATTATAACAGTAGAAGTAGATTACATAGACAACAAATGATTCTTAATTGCAATAATTTGATAATTAGTTGTTAGTTAAAAAAAATTCAATGTACTCAAACTATGCAAATCAGCATCCAGTGAATACATCAGAGCTGGGCACGTTCCTGGATTTGGGGTAGTCCGTACCTGTACTTCCGTACCTTATTTTACTTTGTTCTGTCCGTACCCGTACCTCCGTACCTCCGTACCTGTACCCTATAACTATTAAAACGCGCCTGAAAAAATATAGTCAGTACCTCAAAAATAAAACAAAATACAAGGCTATAATACATCAGAGCTTCATAAATATATATAGCAATATATATTTACCATCAAATAATCATCAAATCAATTAAAATAAAATTTGTCTCCAGTCTTCACAAATGAGTGAAATGACTAATTAGTTTAAATCACAAGTTTATTCTAGAGTGTATAACTCCTACTCCACTTCTCCTCCTTGTACTGCTGCTACACCTTGTCTGGCTACACTTGTAGCCTAGGAGGTGCATGTTGCCCCTCACAAACACCAGCTGCTCAAAGTTTATGTTGCTGAGGCTGGACCTCTTCGGCCGCAAGATGTCTCCCGCGGAGCTGAACAGCCTTTCCACGGCAGCAGAGCTGAGGAGAGGGGTGTTGTACCTCATGAAAAGGTCCAGCCAGGCATTCCATTACACTACTACAGCTACTATCCCCAGACACACTCCTGCTCCTGTCGCTATCACTTCTTTTCACGTATTTGTCCATGTTTAGTTGTAAACACTAAACAGTAAGCAATAGCAGTGAAACTTTGAAACGCGTTGCCGGGTGATGTGACTGTAAACATAAAACATTGTTGATCTTGAGCTTGATGCCGCACGTTTGGTGTTTACCAGGCACCACAGATGCACGGATCTCGCCTTAGGAAATGATCAGCTGACAGCTAGTGGCAAATTGCCCGCCAAAACGCGTGAAAGTTATTCTGTGGACTGTTTTTTCGTCTTCGTTTTTTTTTTTTTTCATCATAGAAAATATCAGGTACGGAAGTACGGACCCAAAATTTCGCAGGTCCGTACCTGTTACTTCCGTACCTTTGAAAAACTTTCCGTACCTCCGGACTTCCGGACCTAGTTTGGAAGTCCGGAGGTACGGAGGTACGGACAGAGGTACGGAAGTGCCCAGCTCTGGAATACATCAGTACATACAGACGCATGCATTTTTCTCAGTGACAAAACTATTACACTGCGTTCTCCTTCCTCCGGCATCATCCTTATCAGTGAAAACAAACCTTCAGCGTCGTCCATCGGTGTGACTTTTCCCTGCGTATGATTTCCTCCTCGAGAACCGCTCTCTTGTTCTGCGAGGAGATGAGTTCCCTCTGAAGGCGCACCAGCTCCACCTTGAGGGCCTCCACCAACTTGACGTGCCGCCCCAATACCTGCCGCTCGTCCCTGTGCAGTGTTGAAGAAAGGTTGTGCTAGTCACAAGAACGACATTATGCAAACAGACTTTCTGGTTGTGTCATCCATCTTCAGGAAGGTCATCACTGGTTGTCCATTTTTCTGTTGCACTTATGATTCGCATCCTGTTTCTAATTCAAAAATATTGCTACTTAACTTGCAGAACACTCGCCAGTTACACCTCATATTTATACAGTCTTGAGTGCTCACCTGAGAGAGTTAACTTCATTGGTGAGAGTTTTGATGTCTTGGAGGCGGTTGGTGAAGTCCTTGTCGCCCTTGTGAAGCACATGTTCCAGCAGCTTGACGCGCTCCCGCAGCGCGCGCACCTCATCGTTGCGGCGCGCCAGCTGGGTTGTCACGACGGCACGCCCAACCTGTCCCTGCAAATCAAAAACCCACCAATGTAAATCCCTTTTTCCCACACAACTGAAAGTATTAAGAACTACATAGGCTATTGTATATTGACTTTTCCCACACATTAGAAAAAATATCAACTATGTATACACAAGCAGGCATGGTCGTATGTTATGGAGCTATGTGAGTTAAGCATGTTATCAATGTAGCATGACTTTCCCCCAACAGAATTTGAAAAAATCTCCAGCAACAAGAAAAGAGGTGAATGAACTTGATTCTGATCACTTGGAAAATTGTAGGTACCAAGAACCAATCAGGAAGATGTTACATGTAAGAGAAGGCGTCATACAAAACCTCAGAGGCTTTTACGTACTATTGCAACATAACACCTCATCACATGGCATTCATCAATAGGCGAGTCTTATCCCTTCTTCCTGAATGTAATTGGTTCGGCAAATATCCCTACCTTTTCCTTCCCTGCAGATTCTTATGCTTGACGATTATAGCATAAATGTGAATGCTTGTGACATTGTTGCTGCAGTAATGGGAGGGATCAGACCAACCCATCACTTTAACTTGTGCTATCATGCTGAAGGAAGGATGAATGACCTTGGGCGTCCTACCTCCTCAATCTCCTTGACCAAATCCTTGTTGGTGTTTTCTTGTTGGTGCAGCAGGCGTGTCAGTCCCACCTTCTCTGCCTCAGCGTACTGCACCGCCCGCTGCCTCTCATCCGCCACGCTCCTCGCCGCATGCTCCCCTGCCCTCATCTGATCCGATATGCGCTCCAGCACGGTCACCTCTGCATCGAGTCAACAGTTCTACGTTCTTGAAATGACGGTGAAGGATAAAACATACAGGCACCATTGCTCTTAGGGCTTAAAACTTTCTACGGTTGGTCTTGGCTGCTTTGAGAGTAGAAATGTGGTCTTAATTAATTTCTACGTTCTTGAAATGACGGTGAAGGATAAAACACAAGCACCATTGTTCTTAGGGCTTAAAACTTTCTACGGTTGTTCTTGGCTGCTTTAAGGAGTAGAAATGTGGTCTTTTTATCATAGATTTTTTATTAACTGTGATAAAACTGTGCTGCAAAAAATGCCTTCCAATGCGTGTTCAAACCTGAATGTGTATCTACATTCGCGTAACGTCTTCAACATGAAAATATAATTTATTTAGTTCCGCCCTCCAACCCCCCAACCCCTCATTACTTACCTGCAGTGAGTTTCTGGATGCCAGAGTCTCTAGAGTTTAAATTTTGTTGCAGCTTCGTCACCAGATAGCCCGCCTTGCGTGATTCCTCCAACAGTTCCTCTTTCTCTGTCTGTAGAAGGGAAGCAAAGGCAGACCAGCTGAAGTCTCATGACCAAAACTCGAGAGGAAAATATCACCAATTAGTGAACTTTGTCATACACATATAAACACTTACTACGCTTTCGGAATGACGGAGTGTACGGAAAGAAGAAATTTTGTTTGCTAAAATATTCAAAACGGGATTTAAGATGTAATGGTCAGAGAGAAATCATCCAAAAAAATAAGTGAACACATAAGAAGTAAAAAAAGAAAAAAAGATGGGTAGATATATGTTGGGTAAATGCATCTATGGTAAATGGTTCAATGTAAGATAAGTTGTTGGTCAAGGTCATTTAATTAACCCCTTGAGACCCAGACCTTTCCTTTGCTATAAAAAATCGTCTGTTGTTAGCCATAAAATTACGAAAAGTCGCTTAACATACCAAATTAGTTAGTCGACAAGGATACTAAACAGGTCATATCTATAAAATATTGCTTATACTCTGAAAATATCGTCTAATGATAGCCAAATTACAATGGAAATTACGTTCTGGGTCTCAAGGGGTTAAAGTCAAGTGTTACATCTCACCTTGATGTTGCGAAGCTGTCGGCTCAGGATGAAGTTGTCGGTCTTGAGGGCGTCGGAGAGGGAGGTGGCTTGCTGCAGGCTGGTCTCGGTGGCGGACTGCGTGTGCATCAGCCTCTCCACCTCCCGGCCCTGCGTCTCCACATCCTCCACCAGCTCCACCACCTTAGTCTCAAACCTGGACGTCTCCTCCACCTGTCTGTATGCATTATCATCGTCATTAATAACAACCAACACTCATTACCTCCCCGGTTTTACACCCCTTGTTCCGTCACTGTAATTATTATGAACACTAAAAAAAATTGCATGTAAACAAATTGGAGTAGTGATTGAACAACAGGTGATTGGAGAGAATTCCTAGAGCCAGACATGAAAAAATATATAGGTGAATAGCCTTGTATAACAAAGTATAAAGATGCGCCATACTGGACTTGCTCTGTCTATACCTGTCCTTGACGCGCTGCAGGGTGTCAATGAGACGGTCCTGTTTACCCAGGTCACGTGAAGTGCGCACCAGCTCCCTCTCTGCGTTCTGTCTCTCCAACTCTCGAATGTGGATGAGGCCAGAGTGCTTTTGAATGGTTCCTGAAGGAGGGAAAGATGCTAGCGAATACACATCTGGTGAATTATTATTATTATTATTATTATTATTAGTCTATTATTATTATTTTATTTTTATTTTTTATATATATAATTATATACTCTCCAAACACAATAGCTGCTTTTGAGACGGTTCAGAAATGTGTGGTATCTCATATTTCCTCTTTTCCTTTCAAGCTATTTCGGTTTTATGTTTTACACCCCTATATAGATACCCGTTCCGGCCATAAGGGATCGAGGTCTGCTGTGCTTTATCTTTCATGTAAAAGGAAAATAAGTGCAGTATATCATTATGATCTACAAATCCTTCCCCGCGTGAGGGACACAAAGGCCTACCCTGCGCCTTGACATATCCTCGGTGCAGGACGTCCCTCTCTCGCGTCATTTTTTCAAACTGGCGTGTCGACCTGTGCCGCATTCTGGTCTCCGTCACGACCTGCTTCTCCAACACCTTCGGGAACAATTGAAACAACTCTTCAAGTGTCGCATAGAAGTAGAACAGACGAAGGTTAAAAACTTTGTCATGATTGAATAAAAACCTTGAGTAAAAAGACTTTACACTAACCTTGTTCTGACCACGGAGATTTTTTACTTGACCCTCGACATCTGCCCGTCTCTGATCCTGGCGCCTCACTGTCTTCTCTAATTGGTCGAATTGCCGTCGTGCCGTCGACGACTCCTTCTGCAATCTTACCAGGTCCTCTTCCTTTAGCTGTATGTTGCAAGGGAAGAGAGTTCACATCATCTCTATTGTGATCCGCCGACTCCTCCTGCTACTACTATTACTTCTACAACAGTTTGTGGATACTACTACTACCACTACCCCCTTTTTTTTTTCTCTCTCTCTCTCTCTCTCTCTCTCTCTCTCTCTCTCTCTCTCTCTCTGAGCCTTACCTTGATGACTCCCGTGGTTTCCTTGTGTGCTGCTTCGACCCTCGTAAGGACACGGGAACGCGCCTCTACCTCCTTCTTCAGCCGCGTCGCCTCCTCTTTGGCCTCCTCTAAGAGCCGTGCCATGCTGTCCCTCTCATCCTGCAGCCCATAAGATTATACAACAATTACCAAGGACGCGAGATTCACGGACCTATCTTACGTGTTTTCATACGACTGTTGACTGAGAACCTTCTGTGTGTCGAGGGCCTTGGTCTTGTCCTCCACCAGGGCGTGCAGCTTCCTGACGAAAGTTTGGAGGTTGGTCATCTCTTGGTCCGTCCCCTCGGCAGCCTCATACTGGGCCCGCAGCTCCCCTTCTAACCACTCCCTCTCCTTCTGCTCTTTTTCCACCGCCTCCGTCAGCGTTTGGTTGTCCCTTCAGGAAAATATCACAATCAGAGTCAGCCAGTCCATGGGTAATACCAAGACTCTTCTGCTCATATGTATGTACGTCTCCAGTGTGTAATAAAGGTAAAAATAACAGCAAATTTATCCTAGCAGATTGAAACAGAATTGTTAATAAGAAAATATCGTTGTTCACTTAATTACAGGGACATAAGAAAATAAAGAAGCTACAAGAGGCCATGAGACCTACACGTGGTAGTTCCTGTAATGATCAGTTTATCAGTAATCGCACGAAAACAATGATAAACAAATCCCAGTGCGCTCTTACACAGAAAACCGAATTGATTGTAGGAAAATCATAAAACTGCAGTCAACAACTTAAAGAAGAAATAAAGCAACAGCAGGAGGCAAGCACCTGGTGAGGGTTTCAATGCGTCGCTCGAGGTCCCGCCGCGCCACGAGGGCCTCGGCGCGGGGGACGGAGGTGGCCAGCTGCTGCGTGAGGGAGGTGACCTGTTCGCGGGCGGCCACAGTCTCGACGCGGGAGTGTTTCAGTTGCTCCTCTAGCTCCTCAACGGTCACCCTGCGGCGGACGGCAGGGAGAAGTGCTGACTGAGTGACAGGTAAACAGGTAGGCTCTATTGAAGTGAATGACTGATGGATTGTTTGACTGACTGACTGACTGATAGGCAGTGTGAGATTCTTGATTCCTTACAGGTGGTTTGAGGGAATGAATCAAGTACTGACTAACTCAAACGTAGACTTATTGAAACACTGACTGACATGAATAGATTAATCTAAGAGATAATTTCAGCCGATGAATAAAAGTAATTAAGTGTAGTCAGTCAGCAAGTCAATCAGGTAGGAGATAAAAGAGAGATTTCCAGCTTACGTCTCTTCACCATTAGCGGCGTTAGTAGTGGTGGTTGTAATGGCAGGAACCTCCTCCATGCCCTCTGAAGTCGCCTCCTGTAAATATATTTGTAAAGGGAAGTTTTATGGGGCATTAATGGACGCCTTATTTATCTCGTCTTACGCATCTCAGGTCTAATTATGTGAGGGTAAACACCACCCTCATAGCTACCATGAACACTACCATGCCCCACCATTGTGTCTGCCCTGCCCTGCCCTGCTCTGCTTCGTCAGTTCCTCAGTTCAGTTGTGGGTCGGGAGTTTGGCCTTTTTTTTATCGGTACTCCCTTGTTTCTCTTCTTGTTGTCTGGGTCTTTAGTTAGTTGTCTTCTCTTATTTTGTCTTTAATTTCTTTCTCTTTCTTTCCTCTTATTTTCTATGGTCATCCAAAAGTTGCCGTGTTGGCCCTCCAGCTGGCAAGGCGATAGGGCGTCCTCGTCGTCATAGCAACCGGGAATTTATATTTTGTTCATGTTGAACATCATTATAGGTTAACCAATTATTTGATTAATGCGTAAGAAAATATTTAAACTTCATCTGTATGTATGTGTAGCTGAGTTTCTGTCTAACTACTATTGTACCACATATTAATGATTCTAATATTTTGTTTTAGAACAGAGATAATCAATTGGCACTTATATTTGTAACATTTATATTTTAGACTTCACATAAGTTTAATTCAATGGTTTTTGCTCGGAAATAAAAACATTTAAGTATCAAAACGCATCTTGAAGCTCAACTGTTGGTCTCGGGGAGTTGTGGGTGACGGGAGGATCGAAGCCGAGGAGAAGGAAGGCTGGAGAACAGTCTTACCAGCGGGACATATTTGGTTAGCGTCATTCTGGTATATATTACATGTGTGCCGATCCATGAAGAAAAATCTATTTTTTGCAAGGCTTCTTGACACCTGGGAAGACATGATGCAATATGAAGATGAGCACCACACTGTCTGCAGACCAAACACAATGTCATATTTACTGCAATGCTAAATGCGCAATATAAGGAATTGCATCGATTATGACTCAAACCTGATGATTAAAGCGACATTTTGATTTATGAAATATTTCTGTAAAACTATTATTAGCAAGGCACTTATGTAAAAGAAGTAAAGTTCACATTCGGTGGACAAACTTGTTTCTGGCAATATTTTACTTATCGTGCTTGTGCTATAGCTTAAAAATGCACAGGATAGAATTATTCATTGTATGAAATTTGGAATTAAACGTAAACGAAAATAAGATTAACAGATAAATAAAATCTCCCAGGAGCAAGACGGGCCTGCGCGCTTACACAGCGGCCACACAAGCAGGCCAGCGCCGAGGAGGGAGGGAGCGCGTCTTGCATATTTCGTGGCGTGCAACGTCCTGCCACTCACCACTCGCCATGTCTGCCCATGACCAGATGCGAGCCATGCTGGACCAGCTGATGGGGACGGCGAGGAATGGTGAGTATGGTGTGTGTGGGGCGTGTGGTAGAAAGTGTATTGTGGGAGGGGCGGCGCGGCGGGCTGGCAGAATGGCCGAGGCGGTGGTGGTGGCGGCGAGTCAGGGAGAAAGACACCTGCGCCGCGCCCCTCCCGCCCTGCAGGCTTCCTTGCCACCTCATCAGAGGGGACTGGTGGATCGCGGGGATGTGTGTATTGCCTCGCCTGCAGGTTGACGCAGCTGTGATGGGGCGACGCGCCCCGCCAGCCTGGGGTGACGGGAAGTGAAAGGAAGGAAGGCGGCGGGCCAGGGTATAGGAAACTCCTGGTACCGAATTCTGGGGCGGGAAGTTATGCGATGCAGTAGTCACTCTTATTCCCCACACTGCTGGTGTTTGGCACATTGGTGCGGCGCTCCCGAGTGCCACGTAGTGCTGGGAACAATGACTTATGCAGTATAGGTGAGGTAGTGACCCCTTGATAGCTCCCTGACACAGGATTGGTTTTGGAAGTAATTTACAAGCAAGGCTTACAAGAATATGCTAAACATATTTCTTGCAGTCAGATCACATGACAACTGTGATCCATGACAGGCTGACTGAAAAAGAAAATAAATTTTGATGCAATATTCATATAGATTCAGACAGGAAATTTTGAATTCCGAAAACAAAAGCTTTATAAGTCAATAAACTGTCTGTGTCTGGTTAAAGTCAGATCAGCCTCAAAGCTGTTCATCTATTCACCTCGAAATCAAGTTGTACACATTTTAGTGGTGTGAAGCTGTTATTGCTTGTTGTAGTCTGATTTTGTCCTGATAAGAGAGTACGATAATGTTTATGTATCTCAAGAACAGAACATCACAGTAACATAGTCACTTAACAGTATCTATCTCAGTTGATTTTTCTCTTAGCTGCTAAAATGAAATTACTGCATTAAATGGAAAGCTACATCAGCCTAACTGCGCCCCATACACCTTGACATTAGTAGGCAGGTTACTTGCCTGAGAGTAGGGATGAGGAAGTGAAAGTATGACTCAGTACAGCCAATAATGAAAACTGGTAGGTATGCCATATATCCGATCATTTGAGTCTTGTCATTTGACATAAGATTTTATAATACATCATTGGACATGGATTTATTGATGGTTGTCCTTGACTATTCTGTTTTTTAGGGAGATTTAGTACGTAGTTTTCATAACCTATGTCATATGAATTTTCTTTTGAAGAATTCAAGGTTCTGCTACTGAGTTGTAGGATAATGGTCGTATGTAAGAAAATGAAATAAAGATATTTCCTCTTTATAAAGAGGAAATAACGTACATACGTATTTGAAAACATTTTTATATGTGGGGTTTAGGAACTGAATTTTGCCTCTTAAATCAGCAGTAACTGAAGCATATACTTCAGAAGATAGTAGTTCTTATAACCCTGATGTTATAGTGTTCTCATTATCTGATTATTATTGGTGAATTCAGCCTCATGAATATGTAACAGATTGTAAGGGGAAAAAACACCCTCAAACCTTTGCATTTTAAGTGTTATGTCCTACGGAGCGATGCCCACCGTGTTATATCCTCTGGTGTTCATTGTGTGTATGTGATGTGCATTGACTGCCTTGGAGTGACATGGTGTGACATTTGACTGCACACCATAACTGATCACACTGGGTAGTACACATGAAGATTGTTTATGCACACTTAAATATAGACTTTTACACTTTAATATCATAACCTTCATAAAAAAACTGCCTTAGTATATTTTGTTCAACTTTTTGGGAGCTTAGAATTTAAAAATGTCCTATTTTCTTTAACTTTCGTATTGATTAAATGTTTGTTGAGGTGAATTTCAGAGCACTTTTCCATTAAAGATGACCAAGGCAGCTTCTCCAATAGACCCCCTCACGAAGAAGAATTGATTTATTCAGAATTCAGAAATTTGGGAAAAACGACTTTGGCAGTTTGTTTAGGAGGGTAACGATAATGTTGATCCTCTCTCTAGACATGATAAGTTAGGTCCTGATTACATTTTGCTCTACCTACATGTTTATTTCATCACACAGTACACATACATATTCTTGTTTTCTTTATTTAGAACATGGTAATTGGCTTCAGGTTAAGTGTTGGCTTCTGTGTCTTGCCCATGGTGTGGGAGCCAGATGAGAGAAATTTTAGTTGCAATAAGTTTTATTTAAATTTTGTGAATATCATTTGTTGCTGTTGAAGTTTTAAATTATTTCCTGTAAATGCCAGTTGACACTTTCAACAGGCTTTGTAATGTACCGTTAATGATTCAAGCCAGAGAGGTTTTAGCCTAAAGAAGGAAAATTTATACTATTTAAAGAAAGTATCAGGGAATGCTGCCTGTTAGGCTATGAACAGAAGTAGTGTTGTTTCAAGTCTGCACTGACCATGATTGATATTGACGAGATAATCCTAATTTCTTCTAGGGTGGAGCAAAGAGCATCACAAAGCTTTAACTTGACATGCTGGAAATCACGGCAGCCACGTGTGTATAACCTCCTGTCTATTTTTCGCCAAATGTCTCTTATCATTTTGTAACTGTTTTGATTATGCAGTTCATCAAACTTACTGTGTGTCTATTCTGCAATTTGTCAAGTTGGTAGATTCACTTGTTTTAACTGTAGGAACACAGGATGGTTGGTCCATTCTTGTGACAGTCTACTCTTCACAAGGAGATAAGAAAAACAGTCTGATTTATAGTTTTTTTTATTTTTTCATTTGCCAGTTCTTATGTGAAAGTTGTCAGTAGCTGGTACTGTACATGTCCATTACAGATGTTCTTAGTAACCTCTCCAATAATGCTCAACACAGGGCATACTTTGCAGGATTTACCGGCGGCTGAGAAGATAGGCTCCCTACTTACGCCTTGGGGGTGCTGGTTGTGAGTTCTAGATGCATAATGTCAATATTTAGCCCTTTTCTTATTATTATCTCAAGTTTTTTTTTTTTCCAATGAGTCACTAATGTGTTGAGGTTGGGTGTAACCTGAGGTGTGCATGTGTTTGCCCTGTGTTTGTGTGCTGGTGTGGGAGTGAATGTGTGAGTCTTTTGAGTGCAAAATTGTAATGTGTGAAATGCATGTGTGCATAAAAGTTTTGTGTAAGCGATGAGTGCATCTCTGTGGGTTGGTGAATCAGGTTACACCTCAACCTCATTGTGTCAAATCAGGGAAGTTAATCTATCAATGGAGCATGACCTTGCTTTCCTGAACTGCATTTTTACTTAGTGGTCATACCATGTTATGCTTCTCCTTCATTATTTTTTGGAACAAAGTTACGTGGAACTTTTGATGAGTAATATTTTTATCGTATTTTATCTTACATTTCAAGGTCATGTTTCACCCTACATTTAAGTATTAAGAGATAGGCTGAAGAATTGGTGCTTCCTGTTGTGATTCCTTGAGCCATAACTAGTATGGAGTAATGCTTCATGATAGTCAGCTTATTAATGAATGTTGAGGAATAAACTAGACCTAGCCTCCACAGTATCAGTGTGAACCCAAGTTGTGTGCTGTGGTCTAGAAAGCACAGCTGTATTTTGATCTGTGGGTGGTGATCTTCCATAGGTGATGACACCACTTTCCGCCTCAAGTTCTGTGACCCCAAGGTGTGCAAGAGTTTCCTTCTCACCTGCTGTCCTCATGAAATCCTCTCATCTACAGTAAGTACCGAGCCAAAGACTACTCTATACTGGACTTGCTACTCGTGCCCCGCGCCAACCCGCCCATGACCAGTGGAGGCCAGTTTTGCGAATCTTGCCATTTTAGAACATTACCCCTATTTCCTTTCCTAAGGTTTATCAGTATATATGATATACCGTTATCTTCGTAAATGTTTGTTCTATAATATTATCAAATAAAAAACAGTAAAATACACTAAAGAAATGCCATTATGAGAGAGTGAAGAAATATGCATGACCTCAATATATACTTAAGCTCTTCGCCATTTAATATTTTGAGAGAAAACATTTTAGATGAAACATATCAATAGAAGCGGATTTTCATTAGCTTTCCATTGATATATTTAGTTTTCTGATAAATGAATTAGAACCATGCATAAATTAGCGTTAACTAAAAAAATAACCATCAATCGGATCGGCAAGTAAAAAAGTGTTCCATGAATACAGTAGACTATGGCTTATCAGTTAAATGATACACTGTTATCTTCGTAAATGTTTGTTCTATAATATTATCAAATAAAAAACTAAAATACACCAAAGAAATTCCATTATGAGACTGGAGAAATATGCATGAACTTACTCATCGCCATTTAATATTTTGCGTGAAGACTTTTTACATGCAACATATCAATATAAGCGGAATTTTATTAGCTTTCCATTGCTATATATCGTTTTCTGTTAAATGAATTAGAACCATGCATAAATTAGCATTAACTAAATAAATAACATCATCAATCGGGTAATTATCCCGATACGTAGATGATTTTTTTTTTTTTACGCTAATTTATGCATGGTTCTGATTCATTTATCAGAAAACTAAATATATCAATGGAAAGCTAATGAAAATCCGCTTCTATTGATATGTTTCATCTAAAATGTTTTTTCGCAAAATATTAAATGGCGAAGAGTTCAAGTGAATATTAAGTTCATGCATATTTCTTCACTCTCATAATGGCATTTCTTTAGTGTATTTTACTGTTTTTTATTTGATAATATTATAGAACAAACATTTACGAAGATAATGGTATATCATTTATACTGATAAACCATAGGAAGGGAAAAGGGAGTGATGTTCGAAAATGGCAGGAATCGCAAAACTGGCCTCCACTGGAAATAGCCCAAAATGAGTAGCAAGTCCAGTATAGAGTAGTCTTTGACCGAGCCATACAGGTTTGTTAACTTTAGGGATCACAAAGTAGGATGCCGTTGGTTCTATATCCTTATTGAAATAAAAAAAGAGAACCATCTATTAGGGATGGTTATACGTATATACAGTATATTGGTATTTCTGACTAAGGTAAGTGTTTAACATCAGACTGCCTGCACGTTGTTGTTCATATTATAAGACAATTCTTCATCAATAGACGAAATTTCAAGGAATTAATGGGTCATGAGAGCGCACACTTTTTTTTAATAGATTAGTTGAATTAAAATTTTGATAGATTGATTTTTAGATAGTTAGATCAAAGAATAAAAAAAGAGCACACCCACAAGAGATGATCTGACTCTTTCAGCGGATGGACCTGGGCGAGTGTCCCAAGGTCCATGACCTGGCTCTGCGTGCTGACTACGAGCAAGCCAACCATTCCAAGGACTACTACTATGACATTGATGTAAGCATCTCCATCTGGTGACCAGGATATGTGATGCAACAATACTTGATTATATTGTTGTGGTGGAATAGTACCATTAATGTACCATTTTTGACAATATTGATATTTAATCTTTATCCTGCGTGTCAAACCTTTGCCATTGGCCTCATTGAAGTATTTACTTGCCACAGGCCATGGAGCATCTGCAATCCTTCATCACAGACTGCGACAGACGTACAGAATCTGCAAAGAAGCGCCTTGCTGAGACACAAGAGGAACTGAGTGCAGAAGTAGCAGCCAAGGCGAACAAAGTACATGACCTTGCTGAACAGATTGGCAAGAAGCTGGCCAAGGCAGAGTCACTGGGTGCTGATGGCATGGTGGAGGTGAGTGCTGAACCAGAGACTGGGGAAAAGCAAGTTTTGTGTTTCAGGTGTGGCAGGTCCTTCAACAGTGTAGTCCCTTTGTGCTTCCTGTTCAGTAGTTCATCCCAAGGAAAACAGTAGTGCAGAGAAAATAATGAGTTTTGCATACACCCGTGAAGTTTTGTAGGAATGAATTAGATGATAAAAAAAAGAAGGAAATGAATTAGATGATAGTAATTGCTTTAGATGTCTTATATTTTATTAATGTTCTATCTTTTAACAACAGGAAAGTATGAAACTTATGGAGGAAGTGGAAGACCTGCGGAAAAAGAAAGCCTCGGCAGAACAGGAGTACCGCAACTCCATGCCGGCCTCCAGCTACCAGCAACAGAAGCTCAGAGTGTGTGAGGTGTGTTCGGCCTACCTGGGCATCCACGACAATGACCGCCGCCTGGCAGACCACTTTGGCGGGAAACTCCACCTTGGATTCATCAAGATTCGGGAGAAGCTCGATGACCTGAAGGTATGTTTGGTACTTTATCCTGTCTTCTTCTTCTGTCTGTTTAACGTCAGTTTTTCCCATAATATTTTATGAGGTTAGACGGCCGATGATACGCTTCCAACTATCTATATCCATTGCCTCAACTTCTTCAATGCCCAATACTGCAAGATCCTCTCCAACTCACTGCCTTCATGTCTTCCTTGGCCTGCTTGGTGGACAGCGACTTGGAACTTCCACTCTGACAGCTCTCCCCAATGCCTCACCACCTTCTCTCCTCTTCACGTGCCCAAACCACCTCAATCGCCTTACTCTCAGCACTGTACTAAGCTCCTTCAATCCAATAATTTATCCTGTCTTATGATGGAAGAATTTTGTAGGCATATTATCACAGAGGCAGGCAATGGGGTGGTGTGTGAGTCACTAAAGTTTATTTTTCACTGATTGGATAGAAAAATATGATTTCTTTCCTAGAAGATCAAGAAATCGATGAAGATCTAAATCTAAAAGAGTAACGATACTTAATAAGATCTTGCATCTAACGAGTTCATATCTAACGACTGTATTGGACCTCTACCCATGTTCGTATCCAATGAGGAAGTTTTGGAACTGATGTGAAAAAAATCTCTGGTGCTGTTCAAATCAGCCGCCACCTTGGCCAAGTGCGTGACAGTCATTGGTGTCCACCCTCCCCTCACACCGCCTCTCCCCTGTCTCCTACCTCAGTCCTCGTCATGCTGGTGTGATTATGATCATTGATCATTATGTATGATTATCTGACAAACTAAAACCAATAACTTACATAATGAGTGCAAATAGGGTCAAAATAGGAGTTCGGTCGAAATTTTTTTCCCATCATTATTTTCCCCATATGTTTATGGTATTTGCATCTAATGAGTGGTTTTTGGTACCTATTTCTCGTTAGATGCGAGATCTTACTGTACTCTGTTCATTCTGACCTGATCTGAACAGAAAGATCTGCATTAGCCAAAGAAAGTTTGTAAGCCAAGCACTGATAGACTGATGCTATATGTTTATGAGAAATAGTAACAATTAAAATTCACCGTGGAGTTCAAGCTCCACCTCTTATAAAATGTTCATTCAAATCTATTCTTGACGTTTTGCACAATTATTCTGCTAACAAAACAAATAGAGAGACAAACAAACCAAACTGATCACAGAACTTCCTTGGCAGGGGTAACAAATAATTCACACAACCTTGAAGGCACAGCAAGGCCTATCATCGCCTGACTTGCAACTCACTTAAGCTCATGCTATCTGCTTGGGTCAGGTCAGAATGAACGGAGTGAAAACCAAAATTCCATTGGCTTTATCTAAGCTGCACAAATGCTGCATGAGCAGGGCTTGATGGTGACTTTAACTCTTGGTTTTCAATGTTGCATCACAGAGTCAGAATCAGACTTGGCCACATGAGCACCATAAGAAAATAGGAAAAAAACAGTTGTGCATTATCAGCTCAACCATAATTATGCTATGGTAATTTAAGGATTTGGACTGCTAAATATGGTAGATTCTGCCATATTGCATCCACAATATCAATTCTTGTGTAATAACTAATCCTGCTTCTTTGTTGACAGAAAACTGTGGAGGGCCGTCGAGAGAAACGCCGGGAAGAGCGTGAGTTGGAGAGAAATGCTCGATTTGGTGAGATAGCAGACTACGATGTGACAAGGTAAGGTGTCGGCATCACTTTGGAAAGGGACAGATCTAGATGACCAAAGTTGCCACTCACTGTATGTATGGGGTATTTTAATGAAGTGTCACATTTTACAAAAAAAAAGAATACTTGATTAATTCTGCAATTTAGATATGGTATTCTCATCTTTCATATTATTTGCTGTGATGTTAGGCATGGAGACGCTTTTTGCAGTAATTCATTTGTAAAATTCAAAATCATATGAATTTTGTTCACCTTGCCATGCAGGATGTCAAACATTGAATCCAAGGAGATTAGCTTGGTATATGTGCAGTATGTAATTTAATGAGAACATGGAATTAAAATTGTAAGGAGGCTGGCGACAGTATAGTAGCAAAATTAATCTTGTCCTTTGAAATATGAGTCACTAATCCACTATGTAAGGACATGCTATGGTCAGGTGGTGGCAGACATCATGAGTATTGTAGAGACCTCCCATATGGCTCTTCTCTCCACTCAACACAACCCAAATTATAGGGTTGTGATGAGGGAAAAGTGGCAAATACGTGATAAACATTTGCTCCTTACAACTCTTGATCAATTGAAGAGGCAATGGCATGTTAGGGGTGTTGGTGTTTCTATCTACCCACTCACAGTGATTGCCTCTCACTCCCTCTGGTCTTGAAGGAGAGGGAGCAGTGGGTATCAGGTGTGGGTCTTTCTTGACTTGTTGTTCCGTCCATGACACCCCTTCCCCCTCCCTTCTTTTGCGTCCCCAAAGGCGGAGGGAGGAGTCTCAAAACCAGCGGGGTTGGGTCTCGTGTCTCACCCAATAGTTGTTTAATGAGGAGGAGAGAGGTCATTGAGGACGGCAGCTGTGATCAGATAATAAGTTATAATCCTTTTTACTTGTTGATGCCTTGTACAGTTGTTGCTATACTTATGCTTACTCTTGATATACTGCACATAGTGACTACTACAGATAGTGTTCCCTCAAGGGAGCATTGCCACGTGAAATTTGGCGCTGTGATCATTATAATCATAAGCAGAGCATGTGGAGTTGTGTGTGAGTTTAGTCCTCAGAAGACTCAACTCGAACAATTGCATTTTCTTGGACTCAATAGTTTGCTACTTATTGGTACGTGTGTTCTTGTGGTAAGTAATATCTTTTGTTTTTCCTCGTTAATGGATCTCAGAATTATTTAAAATCAAAATCTGTGATGAGAGAAGATATATCAAGACATGTCAGTAATGATGTTTCTCTTGAATAACTGACAAGTTGAAAGAATTACATTAATACTTTAGTGATGGGGAAAATTATGGCGTCTGGAAAAAATAGTGCAGCATGAAGAGTGGGCATTGAAAGGTAGTTATGGAGTAGCAAAGTGTCAGCAAAACACTGACTAGGTATAGAGTCTGGGCATATTCAGAGTGTATAATTAGATTGCAGATAAGAGAGAGGCTTCCTTTAGTATGGGGAAGGACAGCGTAAAGATATGTATAGCAGAGGTGTGTGTTGTGGCACAAGTGAAAGCTATGTTTGAATATGCGGTATTTGTCATGGCCATCCTTTGTGGGAGGCTCCATTGGGGGTATTTATGCTTTGCTATAGTGCCAAATGACCTCTGATGTCTGGCACATTTCCCCCTTTTTTGTCATTACAATCAATCAATCAATACACAGTAGGGAAGCAAGGCGTCAGTAGGGATGTGTTTGTTTCTCTCCCATTTCTTTCATCACATTATTTTCTTAGTTTTGATAATACACAAACTTATGACTGTGATGCCAGTGTTACATGAAACTACAACGATCAGAGTTTCCATTCAGGGACCACGAGCGGGAGCGGTACCGTGATGCTGAGCGAGACCGGAGGGACCGCTACCGGGACAGGGATCGGGATGGCGACCGGGAGAGGCGCCGCCGCAGGTCCAGGTCAAGGTCGCGATCTCGGGAGAGGCGCCGACGTAGGTCCAGATCCCGCGACCGCAACTACAGGTCCCACTCCAGATCAAGGTCACGTGACCGTAGGTAAACTTGCAGCTGTTGCGGATGGCCAACAACCCATCAAGGATTCGAGAGTGAGTTGATTACACTGATTTATGACTTATGTAGAAAATATGGTTTTTAAGTTTATGCAAATAATTTTAGTTCCAGCAGTGTATAACATTATCTCTACTCTGTGTGACAGGAAACGCTGCAACTGTAAAGAGTTTATCTGATGATTGCTTATGTTTGCATGCAAGTGTTCAGAAATAAAAGTTCTTGACCATAGTATGTATTTTTCATGGAATTATCACTCCTATGTCAAATATGCCCGATGTTCCCGCACAGGATCTGCCGATGTGTGACCACAGTTCTGTTGGCGATGCTAAAGGTATGTATTGCCACAAGTTGGCTGTATCATCCTAGGAAATTCTTCAGACACTTTTTTTTCGTATTCTCGATTGTATTTGATTTAACAAGAATTTAAGCTGTTTAGGTGTAGAGTGTATCTCCTGTGTGTGGCGGCTGGCGCTGATCCAAAGGCCCCGTCATTCTCGCGTCTGCCCAGGGTAATTTGGTTGGAAGAATTAACCCATGGCCTGGGGGTCATAAGTAACTTCCGCGTGTGTCAACATTTCATCCCGTTTTTTGTCAATAATCATAGGAGCTCAAAAGTAGTCAACTCGAGATTTAGGGCAAGCATCTTATCTTAATAATATCTTAAATGAAGGGACGAGGCTTTGTCGAGTAGGATGGCGACTGCTCTGCGTTGGCGATCTAAAGGGTTTATATCCAGTGGCGGACTGGCCATAGGGACAAACGGGACATTTCCCGTCGGGCCGCTGGCTCGTGTGGGCCGGTCTAAGGGGGGAAAAAAGGTAATGAAATAAAAAATATATTTGAAAGGAAAATTAATAAATGGAGTGAAAATGAAATATCTGAAGAATAAGATAAATAAACACAAAATAAATGAAAGAGATCACTCCACTCAGCTGAGAAAGAGGTGACGATCGACTGACGGAGAGATCAACTCAAAGAGTATCGTATGTGTACAGTTGACACGAGTCAACTTTCAAGATTCTCAAAAGAGTCGTCTATGGTAAGTTGTTTGCAGGCTTGTATTTTATAAACGATAACCGAGTATATACTATGCATTTAAATGCACACACTGGGACGATATCTTATTTAAAATGCATTAAGGGCATTGATAAGGACTAAAGGCATTTTCTGCGGGGGATTTTTGGTTGCAATCGGAAAATTTTCGGTTGCTCAAATTTCGATCCCTGTTCAACCATCCAGGGAAGATGATTGGCCCGACCCGCAATCATTTGTTGTTGTTGTGACCGTTGCAACTGAAAATGTTCCGATTGCAACCAAAAATCCCCCGCAGAAAACGCCTTTAATATGCTGTGCGTTTCAACAAATAACAATTCCTTGTAGCAACAGTGGTAGGACTGCCGTCTGGCGCTGTTGTCACATGGTCATTTATTTATTTGTAGTGCCAGTGGCGTGGGAGGTGTGTACTGTGTTGCATTGATTTTCGTATTTATTATTTAGGTATCAATATCTGATGGATCTCCCTAAGATGATGAGGAATTGTCAACGAATTGAGGATCAAAGCCGTATTTCAATATTTTTATTTGTACTATGCTGAGCCTGACAGTACTTTAGCAAAACTTGAAGGATAAAGATATGCAAGTGTAAAATAGATATCAACTTTCAGGCTCTTATTTCTTATGACTTACTAAAATTGTGACTTAAAATAGTCTACCGTAGATAACAATAAAGTCGCCAGGACAACGTTTCTTTTCGATTTACAGACGTCTGGTGGCGTTAATACTTACATTTCTACATCCATTATTTCAGGAAAGTTAGAAGGATTTTTTTATATTTTTAAAACCCCCTAGCTGCGTTGTTGACCCCCGCCTTTCCTCCAAGTGGGCTGGTCAACACCAAAAGTCCTGGGCCGAAAGTCCCAGTCCGCCCCTGTTTATATCTACAGTTGGACAATGTAAGTTACAAATAAAAATAATGTTAATAGTTCCACATCTTACATTCAAGCTAGTGTTTGGTTCCGTCTCAGCCACTGTCAATAGAACAATTACAGCAAAGAGGACCAATGGGAGTACAAACTTACCAAAACTACACTCATATTGAAGGACTAATTAAGGCAACCATTTGCGGGAACTGCAAATGTGTAGACTTTTTTATGGAGTTCTATTTACATAGTTCCTTGTTTATATTTCAACAGCATAAGTGTGTATGAAGTACTAATTCCGAATGTATTGCCTTCAGCCATCCCTCCTCTGGCAGGTTTCAGTAAACCTGCCACGGCATTGACGCCACACATCTCGTCAGGTTAATTAGTGCCAGAGTCGAGGAGTGATGCACACATTTAGAGTGTATCGCGCAATCTAACATCTACCCTCGAACAAAGATATAATTTAGCGCTCCTTATACCACTGACATTTCTTTCCTATTCATTAATGAGTGCGTCAGCCACGGCGGGAGAGCATGAGTAATGTCTGACTGGTCCCTCGCTCGCGACGCGGCACCGGTGTGACTATTATTTGCCGAGGGGCTTCCCCCGACCCTCCACCCTTTACCATTGTTCAACTTATTACTACAACTATATACATGACTCAAGTGGCTAACTACATGTCCAGATTGTTTGTAATGTGGGGTATTTTATTCGAAAACATTTTAATCAGTGTCTAATATAGAACTGCACAGATGATCGATCGCTCGTGGTTTTGGATTCTTTAAATGTCTATTAGCTTTAAATTTAACCTTTCAATTGATCGAGGATGTATATTTTTTTTCTTTCGATTTCAATTTGTAGTGGAGGGAAAGAATATGTGCGGAATAAAGCTACTCTGCTTGATGCAGCACTCGCAGCAGTGAAGCAGCATGCCTGCTGTTGACCCCTTGTGCTGAACTTAAACAAAACGCCAATCAGTGCGCTGCGTCGATATAACTTTAGTTTTAATAAGTGTGCATTGTGCGTTGCTTGTGACGTCATGCTACGGTGGGAGAGCTCATGGGGTTTCCCACAGACTTGTATTCTCCAGGGTTACCGCACGCACTGCTGCTCCAGACGAGTGCGTCGCGTCCTGGCAATGCTCGAGGACGAGGAGGGATCCGTCCTGGCAATGCAAGTCTTGCTCGAGGAGGGATCGTATCAGCCACTACAGCTAGCAATCGAGTCCTTCCCTCCCTAGGCTACTAGTCTATTAGGTCCTGCACCACGCGCAAAACACATAACTCTAATCAGATGAGGGTGATTTGATCCGTTCAAAGCAGCAGCAACAACAAGTCTGTTGGGGTATTTTCCCTCTGGTCGTCAGTCTTGAGCGGCATTATGATATCTATAATAATATAAGCGAAAGTGTATCTGTGTGTGTGTGTGTCCGCTCCAGGTGCTGCCCCCTGTGGCGGAATCCCCTCATATGGCACAGTTTTGGAACCGGCTCGAGCAGGGGAAGGATTTTAGCCCATTTATGAGATCCGATCACTTTTTTCTTCTTTTTTTTAGCAGCCTATTAGCGAGAATTGTGAAGAAAAAAAAGTGGGTTGCGAGAATTCCAATGATCTGAAACTCGAGAAATGCCAGTGGTCGCAGGCAGTTTTAACTCAAAGGTTGGTCTACTGTGTTTTGGCTCCGCGACTAATATTTTTCATAAATTAATTTCGCGATAAACATTGATGCACCGCATCTGAATACCAAAAAATATAGTTCTTCTGTTGTTCTACTAATTATATGGATGACATGCATTACGATGGAACGTTCTATAATAGCAATTTAATGCAAATTACTCGCCTCGAGTACAAAGCTTAATATATTTTTTACATGTATATTGTGGCATGTAAAATTTGGGCGATGTTCACACTGTTTTCTCAGACAGTACTACTGCGTCTGGCAAACGCTTGTCAAAATACAATAAGCAATGCCTTGGAAAAACGAAGAATAAAGAATGCCGAAATCGGCTTGTTGCTGCGACAATGTAGGTTATAATTGTGGAGGCGACACGCCGCGGCGGGGAGTGGTGGCGGGGAGATTGTGGCGGGGAGATTGAATCAAAACATTGCCACTTCACGCGTCGACTCATTGCACTTCCAGGCTTTCTATCTGATTGATACATAATAATAACAGGAAAATATGACTGCCTAGGTATAGATAACTTCTAAACATACGTTATTGACTATATAATATCATAGAGTAGCATTTACCTCGCCTCCTCAACTATAACCTTGGTTATTTGGTTATATACAATTTTTTACAGAATCAGGCTTCTATACAATATACATATAGAAGAAAATCGTTCTTAATATTATACTTTTATGTTTTAAGTGCAGTGGAATAAGCCCATATTTTGTTTTCCAGTAGACCAACTTATTATAAAAAAAGTGAGCTAAAACTGCCAGCGACCCCTGGCATTTTGGGTTCCAGTTCTCTCGAATTGAGGAAACCTTGATGTACGGTGATGGGTAATGGGTGAGTGAATGGGTGGGGTAATGGGTGTGGGGTGATGGGTGAGTGAATAGGTGGGGGGTGATGGGTGATGGGTGAGGGAATAGATGGGGGTGATGGGTAATGGGTGAGTGAATGGGTGTGTGGTGATGGATAATGGGTGAGTGAATGGGTGAGTGAATGGGTGGGGGGTGATGGGTAATGGGTGAGTGAATGGGTTGGGGGTGATGTGAATAGGTTGGCGTTAATACATACACTTCTACATCCATGATTTCAGGAAAGCTAGAAGGGGCTATCTGGAGAGTGTGTTTGGTGGGCCGAAGGCCCACCAATAGCCCTCCGCAGGAGCTAGCCAAAAAGTCCGCCCGGAGGGCGGCTTTGCGGCTAGTTGCTAATAAAAGGCAAACGCACTGATATGAATAGAGCTACTCTGGTTTCCGGTAAAATACGATCATTGCTTTCCTCAATATGAAACTGATAAAAACTTGTCTTTGTGACGCACATGGGCCAGTGACGCACATGGGCCAGGAAGCCTCCGGGCCTGTTAGTAACCTCGTCCCCTCCATGCTTCCCCGCGCCTCTCCCCGGCGTCTCCCAGGAAGCTGTTGTATGGCCTGTGGGGGTCAAGCTTGAAGTAAAACGTGCGGAGACCACGCTGGTAATAGGTGGTTTTTTTTTAAATCATATTTGACCCACATATAATATAAATATAACTTAAAGCTATAAGAGGTTAAAAGGGTTCAGGAAATGCCAGTATTCGTAATGAAATTAGTATAGCTTTTCTCAAAAGTTGAATTGAGTTGACGATTGGACATTTGATTTTCCCATCTCGTCTTTAGCCTCTGAACTGTGACACGGGTGTTCTCGTCGGCACTGCTCGGCAGGTGCACTTCCACGACCCAACACTTGTCTGCCATAACATATGTCCCTTCCTATCACGTCATTTTCTATGGCATTCATACAATATGGCTCATCCATCTCAAATTAGTTTGTGTTAAAAAAAAACCCACCTGTGAATTTGTGTGCGTACGAATTCTCATGCCAGTAGATCATTTGTGTAGGTGCAAGTGACCCAGCAGCGGAAATTCAGGGGGGAAGGGGCACGTGCCCCCCCATTTTAGGGCAGTGCCCCCCCTTTGAATATCTAGATAGATTGGTAACATACTGAGAAAAATTAGCAAATAGTGTTAATCTAAAATTAATGGATCTATAATAACATAATAATGATGCAGAAAATGTAGGTAAGGTAAGACATTTAATTAACACCCATGTTACATAAGTGTTAATGACTATATATATATATATATATATATAATTATATATAATATATATATTATATATATATATATATATATATATATATATATATGTATATATATATACGTATATATATAAAATGAAAATTATGGTGGCGCCCATATTTACCTGTGCCCCCCCTCCCCCCGTTTGTATCCCCCTTGTTCCGCCACTGGGTGCAACGTACGTACAGTCACGCAATGAACTTCGCGAGCACTTGGGGCGAGGCAATCCCATCAATTTCTCAAATCTTTTCCTTGTCTACAAATGTTCGCTCAGTCTCCTCTTAGAGACCCGCTCCACCCCCCCTAAGTAGCCACACCTGTTTCAAACCTTCCCGACTTTATAGCTCCCTGATGAGTAATTATAGTTTTAAATCCCGCACCAACAGCTAATGACAATTTAACAGCTCCCTCCCTCCCTCCCTCTTTCCCTCCCTTCCTCCTTGAGCCCTTCAACTGGGTCCTTCCTCCATGAGACAGGATGAAGTAACTTTTAAAATATTTACATTCTTTGTTTTCGGAAAAAATAATGGCTATAGCAAAATATATTCGTAACACTGAGAGCAAGGGTGTGTGTGTGTGTGTGTGTGTGTGTGTGCGTGCGCGCGCGCGTAGATGTGTGAATGTAGCCAATAATATTGTTTGGAAATATCTATAATTAAAGTATTTTTAATTTTACATTATGTATGTGTATATTCCTCATTGTGTGATAGTGTCAGAGAGAGAGAGAGAGAGAGAGAGAGAGAGAGAGAGGGAGAGAGAGAGAGAGAGGCTAATCTGGTAATTATGGGTTTAACTCCTGCACAAACCAACCACTAAAGACATTTTAATAAGGTGACGTCTCGAGGTGCTAAAAACTTTATCCTTCTTGTGCCTCAAGCAAGGCTTTCTGATCCATCTACATCCTATAAGCTAAGTGGAGATATCAGGGCCAGGACCCATATATAAAGCATGTAGTGGAAATGTGCAGTCACTTAGCCTTCACCAGCATTTCAGTCAGTACACACACACACACACACCACACACACACACACGCACACACGAACTTCGTATTAATATGATTAATATAATTACTTTCTTTAATCAATAGTTTGTTTCACTTAATTTTATACTACAAAAATTTTATACTCTCTCTCTCTCTCTCTCTCTCTCTCTCTCTCTCTCTCTCTCTCTCTCTCTCTCTCTCTCTCTCTCTCTCTCTCTCTCTCTCTCTCTCTCTCTCTCTCGCTCTAGAATATACGATCGATTCAAATATGACTAGTTTACTACTGCTATGCCAAACATAGCATAGCAGTAGTAATAGTAGTAGCAGTAGTGGTGGTAGTATTGCCTTGTTTAGCAGTAGGTGTTAATGAATAGTAATTATAGTTTTAAGTCTCGCAATTACACTAATGACAGTTTAACAGCTCTAACAGAGGGAGAGAGATAGGGAGGAGGGAAGGAGTGAGGGACGGAAGGAGGGAAGGAGGGAAGGATGGATGGAGGGAGGCAGACAGAAAGGAAAAGATGAAGGGAGGGAAGGGAGGAGGGAGACAGAAGGACCACCAGGTAGGAGGAACAGGTGTTGTAAGAAGCAGGTAAGGGAAGGGAGAGAGGGAGGGAAGAAGGGAGGGAGACAAAAGAGTAGAGGAAGGAGAAAGGGTTACTGAAATTTAAGAGGAATGGGAGGGAAGAAAAAGATGACGTGACAGAGAGCGAGAGAGAGAGAGAGAGAGAGAGAGAGAGAGAGAGAGAGAGAGAGAGAGAGAGAGAGAGAGAGAGAGAGAGAGATGGGAGAAAGGGAGAAAGGGTTACTGAAATTTAAGAGGAATGGGAGGGAAGAAAAAGATGACGTGACAGAGAGCGAGAGAGCGAGAGAGAGAGAGAGAGAGAGAGAGAGAGAGAGAGAGAGGAGAGAGAGAGAGGAGAGAGAGAGAGAGAGAGAGAGAGAGAGAGAGAGATGGCGAGGGAGGGAGAGATGGCCCCCGTGGGATTAACAACATCCCAGGGGAAGGAGGAGGAATGCATTGTACAGACTTTGAGAATATGAACGATAATTTATTGGAAAATACGAAAAGGAAATGGAAGGAGAGGATCCGAGGCCTGTGTGTTCGCGATTTAGGTGGAGTGACTGTACCAGAGTACCAATAGACACTAGTTTTTAGTTACTTTGGTACGTACCGACCCACTAGTTCCAGTGGCGTAGCTACAGGTGGGCATATGGGGGGGGGGGACGCCGCACGTGTCTCCCCCCATGAGAAGCCGGTGCCCCCCCCCCCCCAGGTGCCCCCCATCTGGTCATGGCTGCCGTATTCTGTATAACTAATGCTTTAATACCCACCACTGATTTGATCCTAGAATATGCCCTTATACCCTTGTATGTGGCATCAGAATTCAGAATGCTCTCGCGAGCTCCGCTTGCCTAGTGCCCCCCCCATATACTGACCTAGCTGTGCCCTCCCAGGTGCTCCCCTTGACAGATACCTATAGCTACGCCGTACTGGTTGTATCATGTTTAAAATTTCATCTATCTAGTAACCAAATGTAAACCACTGTCGCTTCCCTTGTGCATGTCTCTCCAAGTGACTATAGCTGGCACAAAGCGATTTCGCTCTAGGAAAAGTTTTAGATTTTGACGTAAGAGCGGTATAAAGCTGCTACGTGACATCATCTTAAGATTCTAATCTTATGCATTTCATCACGCTGTTGATTATGTCTAAATCCTTCGAAGACAAGAAGCCATGCACGCACATACTCAAATCAAATGGATTTGAGGTATATATGGTAGGCGTGATGTATATGGGTTCGGGGTCACACATGAGATGTTATTTATATGGCAGACAGTTGGTACGGGGCGAGGTGTGAGGAGAAAACCTGCAAAGGTCATGGCAAGGAAGAAGCAGGTGTCGTCAGTCGCTGGCGAGGGGAAGAAAAGAAAGGAAGAAGTTTAAGGGGATTTAACCGGGTCTGGTGGACCGCGGCTGCGGTGGTTAATTCCCCTTGGCGTAGCCGCAGGCGGGACTCGGCTGGCCACGGACCCAGGGAGGAGCCCCACAGTTTCTCAGATTGATGCGAACGAAAACCGAAATATTTACCAAACTGTTTTTGTGATGTATCTTTTTCTTTCTTCCTTTCCTCCCCTAGTTCCTTGACGGTGGAAGAATTGTAGCTACATCCTGTTTCCTGACGGGGCTTTGACGTCAGCGCTGACGTAAGGGGACGTCATATCTCTCTCTCTCTCTCTCTCTCTCTCTCTCTCTCTCTCTCTTGTTGCATACCCGTCTCCCTCGTTTTCCACTGTCTTGAGCGGCACAGGTGGCAGTAACCGACCTTCACCTGATGAGAGAGAGGTGCGCGGTGACCCAACACCTGCTGCACGAGGCGCGAAGGCTGCCATCCTGTGCGCCATTCTTCTTCGTCAGGGGTTGCAGTAACTATTTTTTTTATAGTAAACTCGACGATGGTGATAATGACATTTCAATACTGTCATATATTTCAATTTTTCCGCAGATGCGAGGTGCCATCCTAAGTAAACAACAGGATCTAAAATACAAAGAGAAAAAACAAGCAAACGTAATCATCCTTCGATCCGTTTCTTTCTTGGTTTGAGGAGAGCATAATGTTTCCGTAAAGCGGCTTCCTGTCATGCACACATCTCTTTAATTTAATCTTGTTTCATGCCACACAGGCAATGAGAAGGCATGGAGTCCTTCGACTCGGAAAATTATATATATATATATATATATATATATATATATATATATATATATATATATATATATATATATATATATATATATATATATATATTATATATATATTATATATAATATATATATATATATATATATATATATATATAATATATTTATATTATATATATATATATATATATATATATATATATATATATATATATATATATATATATATATATATATATATATATATATATATATGTGTGTGTGTGCGCGTGCGATCTTTTCCGTAAACATCATTTTCGACAGTCGGTCATTATTCCCTTATGACAAATAAGGCTTATGAACAAACTGATAAAAAGTTGTCCAATCCTTCATAGTATTTACTAATAATAATAAACTATGATTAATCCCTCAGCAGGGCTGTTGGTTGGGCAGCGAGCGTCAGACCCGCATATATACTAGCTCTTGCTGCCCCATTGGAGGCATGAAGGGCGGTGTTCCACAGGGTGACTCACTCTCTCCACTGCTGTTGTCATTAGAGAGAGAGAAAATCAGGCAGAAAGGAATGCTTTGCAGTCTGTGGGAGAAAGAATTACTATTGTTGGAGCTTGCTCGCCTGTACGAGAAGGTCTCGGCGGCGTGACTATTCTTTTGGCTGGGCGGGGATTCCCCTTTTCCTCCCCGCCCCTCCATCTCCCCCAGTCGTGTCTCTCTCTGGACTTCCCCGACTAAATCCAAGGGAGCAAGGCGTAGTCACCTCTTGAGCCTTGCTAAGTTGTGATCTAAGTATTGTGGGTGTTCCGAGTGTACAAGATTGTCCTGGGACGTAATTTTGTGTCATGGTCAGAGGCGACAGGTGAGTGATGGCTTCATATATAGACTGCCAGAAACATCCCTACACTTGATTTCCTCACTTCCGGGTACTGGAGTGCTGTGAGGTGCTGGCTATTGACGTGAACATATTTCAGTGTTGTCTTGACCTTTCATTGGCCTGCTATCAATATCTATAAGGAATTTGTGCTATTTTGGAGTGCTCTCTGCCTCTCTCGCTCGCTGGAAAGTGACCTCAATAGAGTCAATACACGATTCTGTATCCTGCGTATCGGTATCCTATGGCGTGGTGGAATATTAGCGGTTCTGCGATGCGTTGGTCTCATAATAACTATTACCACTGTACACAAGTAGTTACATAGTTTGCTGCTTGTTTTGTGTGCGTGATCAAGCTTGATGAAAACGGAATGCTGGTGTTCAGAGAGGGTTCGCTGAAGTGCATTTGTCCAGAATTATTGTGAGCAGCAAAACAGACGCAAGAATTTCTACGTTGATATAGTGTTTAACTGTTTACTGATATTCATAATTGTAACAGGTGGTGAAAGTTGGTAGTATCATTACACTGTGGAAATATACAGTTAAATTGACCAAAGATCGAGAGTCGGGATAGTTTGGCAACTCAGTCAGCAGTGGGAGATAAAAACTAGTGGATTCTGAAGTTGGTGATCTTACACGCCAAAAAAAATTACTGCATTCTAAGGTTACGTAATCACTTGTTAGACTTTTCGACAACTACGCCACTGTTATAGTAATCATCAAACCCTGAAAATTTAATTGGTATGATTATGATGACTGTTTATCAAGAGCATGTCATACTTCCATTTGGTAACACAACATGCGAGGGATTTATATTAACAGTTAAGTAAGTGGCTGGGGCTTGCGACGTTATAGCATCAATACTAGTAGAATAATGGCTTGTGATTGTTATTTGATTGATTCATGCGTTTACGAATTTTACGGATTATTGTATAGTTATTTCAGTCTGCTTCGTGCAATTTGTGAGGTGATTTGAGAATGCAGGCGCGCAGAAACGATATAGGAAAGAATGCTCGAGTTGCAGCACTGACGGTGAGATGCAGATTAATTAGTAGGGCAAGGGAGAGGAGCGAAGTGGAGACAAGAGCATTATGTGTGTGTGTGTTGTGTATGTGTGTGTTGTGTGTGTGTGTGTGTGTGTGTCTGTGTGTGCTCAATATAACTTATCAAAATAATTGGGTTCACCAAGGACGGAATGTGTTACGGTATACGAATAGGTAGAAGATGATACGGACAGGGAGAGTATACAACGAAAAGTGGATGGTTATGTTGTGACTGCAGGAAAGGAGGAGCGCTAGATTCGCTGGTAGAAGTTGTGCTAAAATGATGTAAATACTGAGTGAGCTGTAGATACCGTAGGCGTGTTATATAGGCTGTGCGGTGATGTGGTGGATGCTGTAAGAGGCAGGTTGTGTTGCGGTGTGAGTAGGGATCGAGTTGGTGAATGCCGTGGTTGGGGTGGCAATGGGTGGGTTTTACCGTGGATACGCGTACACTTTCCTCCCACATTGTGACCGGGATTTTCCAAGAGGCTGGAGTGGCAAGGTTGCTGAACACTCATATTGCATTCGTCTTTCCTTCATTTTAACCTTTGTTTTCATAAAATTTCGCTTCCAATAGATAGAGGAATAAGAACAACGTGAGCTATTGATAAAAAGGTGCTTATCTCCGTCAGTCCTGATTGCATCTCTCTCTCTCTCTCTCTCTCTCTCTCTCTCTCTCTCTCTCTCTCTCACAGGAACTACCACGTGTAGGCCTCACGGCCTCTTGTAGCTTCCTTATTTTGTTATGTTCTCTCTCTCTCTCTCTCTCTCTCTCTCTCTCTCTCTCTCTCTCCTCTCTCTCTCTCTCTCTCTCTCTCTCTCTCTCTGCGTGGATGCAATGGTTGTGTACTAGATGTGGAATTTCCTGTTTTCGGTCCGATGGTGAGTTCAGACGGGGGGGGGGGGGGATCTTAGTAAATTGATTATGAAAGTGTAATCTTGAAATGGTGTTAGGTGGGTGGCGAGGCGATGTATTAATTGTATCGATCGCCACCATGCGGAACCGCCCTTCTCCGCAGTAGACTGGACGCAGATGGACAGGGGTCAGCGAAACGCGGTACCTGGCCTTAATATGAAACTCTCCCAGCCTCTTGTGACGTCAATGCTGAAGGGGAAATGTTATTGGTTCATCATGACTGGCCGTGCAATGTCTGTCGAAACTGAAGGCATATAGTTTGCCGTTTTCCAGTTATTCGTTTGACTAAGTTTTTTATGTAGCAAATATGGATATCAGTTTGACCACCGGGCAATGAGTACGTGCGCTGACCTGTGTTGCAGATGCGCAAAACAATGACCCTCCCATGCAGTTAGTTTGCGGGCTTTGGTAGCGGGCTTTTTGTTACTCCTTTTTTTTCTTTGCTAGTCCTTTGTGATGTAAAAAAAAAAAATTGCTGCATCGTCGTCTCATCACCGTTTTCCTTTCCGATACGTGCCGACGGGAATGAGTCATAGCTATCCAGCTATCCAGTTTACAAGTCAGCCTGACACATAAGCAAGACTCATTATCTCGGCAAAATAATAATATTACGATCACGCTGCGTATACATCATAACATTCATATGCGTGTACATTGATCATGATTGACTGATGTAAATCATATATATTCAAAAGATATTCAAAGGTTGGCTACGTATTCGTATGGGTATTCCTAGACATTGGTATTCGGCCTGCGCGGTGCTGCCTGAGGTGCATGCTACCGCACGTCGCAACATACGTATATGCTGCTCTATGCTGGCTCGCTCCTCTATCTCAATAGTCTTCCTATGTGTAATAATGACAAATGATGAAAATATTGATAATAACAACAGTAACTTATGTTGATGATAATGATAATAATAATAATGATTATGCAATGATGATAATAACGTTATCATTACTAATGACCATTAGACCATTATTGCTATCAATGTCATTATTATTATAATCATATTCATTATTATTCACGAGATCTGCCGGTGTCGCGTGCTCCAAGTGACCACGTGCAAAAAGTACGCGCGTACCTTTTGCACGCGTGACGCTGTACGCACAAAATGATCCTGTGCAGAAAGTACCCATACCTACACCGTGCAGAAAGTAGCCATTAAAGTACGTAGGCCTACTTCAACGTGAAAAAATTACTCTTCCTTATCAGCGCCGTGACTCCGTGTTCGCCTAACAGGAATCAAATAGGTACGGAATGTAAGCTGAGGAGTTACAGTATGACCTCGAGATCCTGGCAGGAACTGAAGGCTGGGAATCATTCACAGTGAAGTTTCACATAGGTGTGTGTGTGTGTGTGTACGTGTGTGTGTGATTTCTAACAAATGGTCTAGTCTACAACCCGCCGCGAAAGGTTTAAAGAGGTTTGAAATCAAACATTACCATTATTCTTTTTATCAATATGATTATCAGTCATTATAATTATCATTGTTTTCATCATAATAGTTATTTTTATTGTCATAATTATTTTTTTCATGAATACAGAGGAATCTCTGAAGCTGCTTTGTAATTATATTAAGAGGCGGACAAGTTTATGGGCAGAAGAACAATGGAAATAGGCTACGTACACTGTAGACAGGATATAGTATACAGCCTGCTGTATACGTGATAATCCTGACAGGCCATAATATACAAAGCAACAACGCCCTTGAACGTTTTGTACCTCGGATAGTCCGCTACTCGTGCATGCATTATAAGTCAATAACAATTAAGTTATCATCGTGACTGACCATTTTACGACAACCTGAACTAGCAGTGCGGATACCTTAAACATAATATTATGTTCTGAGGTGTAGGAATGATTATTTTACCTGAAGTAATGCAAATAAAAAATTAAGGTAAAGGGAGGGACGTCAGCAAATAGTTGAACGAACTGGCCAACCACATCTACTAAAGGTCAAGTGTGTAGAGTAATATATGTTGTATCATCTCAGGCAATGTTGTGTTTTACATAATAATCATGAAGGAAGGTTTGACCCTTTAGGAAAGAAGATGGGGAGGGGGAAACGAGCAGAGGCAAGTCGGGCCTGGCCACAGCGGAAGGGAATTTACCCTTGCCAGACAGGCATCTTCCAGATCCTATAAAGTCTTCCCAAGGCAATGCTGCTCTGTAGTATCTTATTCAAGGTGGCGGTGTACACAGGTCTTCATTGCCACTCATGTTTTTCGAGGGATTTAACCCGTAAGTGAAACAGATCGTAATGTGATGCGCAGTTCTCAAGTGTCGGGAGCATGGAGGTCCATGGTCGGGAGGGATTTGTTGAGGGCCCTTTCCCCTCCCCCTCCCCCACTACCCGATACTCCCCCCAACCCTCCCGCTCAGTGAAGGCAACAACACTCCTACAGGTGTTTGCCGTGTGTGGGATCAAGTAGTGTTAGAGGGGTGTTGTATGGAGGATATATACAATCCTACACCACAAAGGAGCGCCACCAAGGGATCACAACCTTCCTTAGCAGCCCGAAGTCTGTGTGAGCATGATTGCCTGATAGGAGGGAGTCGCCGAGTCGGGGATTCCCAAACAGGCTGGGCGAGACTGCACGGTACACGAGTGGTGTTCTCTCATTCCTTCCCTCGAGGCTCAAAAGTTAAAGTCTGTGGCTGTAACAGAAGAAAGTACCACAGCAGCAAGTCACGGTGTCTGTCACAGCTGGGAAGTGGCAGTGTATGGTGGTGTTGTGTTGTGGTGCCAAGGACAGGTGGTGGCCCTGAGGGTAGGTGGGTGTGGTGTGCGGAGGGACTGTAGCCCACGCAGTTCAATAACATCATTTACATCTGCATTGGAGTGTGTAAAATGTAGGTGTGTCATGTTTGGTGGTCAGTTTGTTGGGGTGATAGGCGTAATGGAGTAAAGGGGAGGTCTGTGTGTTCAGTGTGCATTCCCAGGGCTGGCCTTGGAGTGGTATCCGCCCAGTCGCCTTGCTGTACCTCCATACATGATGACATGCTGGTTGTGACACCTAGTGGACTTGCGTATTTTGTGTTTGTCATCATATGGGCTGTTGTTTTACTTATGTCAAAGCATGACGGGGTAGACATAGTGAACGTATTATCTGGTATTGCAAGGTTTTGTTCAAGTTTTATAGTCATTCAAAAGCCTTTATGCTGTATATTAGTTCCACATGAAAAGAGTCGATTAAAGTAACTTTCTTTCCAGTGGTGGTGGGATGAATTCCCCGTATAGTGGAGAGTCAGCCTCTCCATACTCCTCAGACCACTCCATCGGGGTCCCTTCGCCCCCCACGGTGGTCGCTGCCTTCAATCGTCCATATGATGGTAAGAGTGACACCTGTGCAAAGTGCGATCAAAAAGTTCCAAGACTACAACCAGAAAAAGCAAACTGTACTTGATTAAAATTTTGCTGCCATCCCCTTTGAAGTAGTCACCTTTTGCAGCTACACGCCTCTCCCAGTGCTTCTATAATTATAATTGCCCCTAGAGGTTCTGTTTTTTAATCAAGCAAGTCGAGGACCATCTGTGATTCCCGTCGGATCTCCTCAACGTTGTCAAAACTGCGATCCTTCTGCTAATAAGCCTCAGCTTGGAGAAGTTACAGGGAGCCAAATACAGATTTGGCCCCGGCAACTTTTTCCTCTTCCCCGAGATCAGGTTCAAGCTGAAGGTTTGCTTTGTTTTACATCGTGGGGAAGATCGAACGCAAATCACAGATGTTACTTGACACACTTAAAGAATGGGACTTGGCCCTGGGTCCGGGAGCATCACTGCACACGGGGACTACTTCAAAGCATCCAAATTCAAATCAGATACATTGTCTGGCATTTATAGCAGAAGTCTCAGAACTTTTTGAAAGTGCCTCGTATTATATTTTAAGCAGCTACAAAGAGTGTGTTAATGATGTACTTCACAAGAGTTTTCACCTTGTTCTGTTATTAATGATTGATGCACCTCAGCCATCCACCATGACGGGCCCTACATCAACATCCTGGAACAACCACAGTCCAAGTTTCGGTTCCGCTACAAGAGTGAGATGGTGGGCACACATGGCCAGCTGAAAGCTGATCGAGCTGAAAAGAACAGAGCAGCCTTCCCTACCGTCAAGGTGAGAGAGAACAGCTGCAAGAAATGTGTTGTATAACATGCAGAACTCATAAATACTCAATAAATCTGTAACAAGTACATTTTCAAAAGTACCAGCAAATGTTATTCTTATTGCATTAAATATTGTCATTATATTATTGTTGCAGCTTTCCAAGTGGAACAGTGGTCCTGCTGTCATCCGCCTCACCCTCTACACAGCCGAGGACAATGTCAATCAGCGGAAGCGCCATGTTCATGAACTGTCTGGGAAAAACTGCAACAAAGAGACAGGAATTTGTGAAGTGGTGGTGGATGAAAAATGTGACTATACTGCAGTGTGAGTATTAGTGTACTTTATAGCCAAGTGGGGATTAATTTCACTTGAAATTTGACTCATTATGTCATAGCTAACACTACCTGGGATTAAGAGGTTGTGCTAATAAAGTAATTCCCAACAGTTTCCAGAATCTTGGAATCATCCACATTGCAAAGCGTGACACAAGAGAGATCATCAAACAGAGAAAAATTGAGGAGCTGACGACTCATGCCAGACTGCGTAAACCACATCACAGCAATGAAGAAATCCGACGCAGCATCACCCCAACAGACCTTAAAAAGGTGGGAACTTCTGGTTGGCTGGCTGGTACGACTTTAACAGTCTTTAGTGCTATCATCCAAATTATGAATTTTTCATGAATATTCACAGTAATAATCCCTCCTTCATATAGCAGGTGTATCTGGTAGTACCTTGAAAACTTTGCTATTCTTTACTATATGTGTATGCAGTAACAATATGGCTGTAAAGGAGTAGAAAAATTCATATTTGTTATGAATCCTTGTGAATAACACATTGACATTACTCCTGCCAGATTGATGAGGAAGCGGAAGAAGAATCAAAGAGCATGGACTTAAACAAGGTAGTGCTGCGCTTCCAGGCCTTCCAGTACGACAAGAACATTGAGAGTTATCGACCCATTACCCTGCCTGTTGACTCTGATGTTGTTTTCAACTTAAGTAAGTTTTTTACATTGAGAAAGATTGTGGGAGAAAAATTGTGAAGAGAGGAGAAGATGTGTCAATCAGAGCCCCTCTTATGAAACTTAATTTCTTTTATTCACCGTTAAAGACCACAATCAAGTTTCTCATGAGTGTTTAATTGATGGATTTTAATTTTGCCACTTCTTATACTTGGCTTGTCACTGTTCACCATTCATTTTACTTAGCTGTTGATTTTTTTATTATGCTAATATTCAATGTTCTGGTCAGTTTGTAAGAAAATGTTTGTTCACTTTTTCAGAGAATGCCACAACTGGAGAGCTCAAGATCGTCCGGATGTCTGCTTGCTCTGCCCCTTGCACTGGTGGCACAGAGATCTGGCTGCTGGTGGAGAAAGTACGAAGAAGTGAGTTGATGTTGGTTGTCAATGTTTGTTCCCTCTTTCTTCCTACTGAGTTAAAGCTGTCTTAGCCACAGTTACAGCTTCACTCTACTCTACTAAATTATTGCATAGCAATTAGTAACTCTAGGTGATTGAATTGATTAATCATTTAATTTTTTGGGTAGCATGACAAGGTCACCAGTGCCAAAATACCAAAAGTGACACTTTACACATTTGTCTTGAGACACCCCTTGCTGCCAGATGTATGATGACTTCTTTGGCATCTGCTGACTGGTACTATATGTAGAAGGGTGATAATCCCTCACCATTACTTTCATTCCTGTGGTACCTATCTGGCATAAATGCAATGGTGAGCTGTCATAAGAAAGAAAAGAAAAATTGTGGCAGCATGTCACTAAAAAAATTAATTTCAACATCTACACTCCACCAAGAATTAATGTGTTGTATTTCCTTCCACAGACAATGTTCACGTCAAGTTCTTTGAGCTTGATGAGAATGACAGAGAAGTGTGGAAAGCCTATGGGGAGTTTGCTGATAACGATGTTCACCACCAGTATGCCATTGTCTTCAGGTGGGTGACAGGCTTCATCTGGAGGCTCGAGGGTGTAGACAGTAATGCTTGAAAATGGATCGCAGGGTTATATTTTTAATGTCATACGAAATATAAGAGATTGATTATGTTTATGTAACCTTGATCGATATTCATGTATTATTTAGATTTTTTTTGCTATTGTCAATTATGCATCTTGAGGTATTTTAAGGTATTAGGTAACCCCTTCACGCCCAGATCTTTCCTTTGCTATAAAATAGTGTCTGTTGTTAGCCATAAAATTACGAAAGGTAACTCAATATACCAAATTAGCCAAGTAGTGGACAAGGATACTAAACAGGTCATATCTATAAAATATTGATTAAATGCTCTAAAAATTGTCTAATGGTAGCTAAATTACAATGGAAATTACGTTCTGGGACTCAAGGGGTTAAAGCCACACTGTTTATTTGGTGCAGGACGCCGCGCTACAGGTTCACCAACTTGAACACGTCGGTGCGAGTGAAGGTGCAGCTGGAGCGGCCCACCGACAAGGACACCAGCGAGGCCCTGGACTTCACCTACCTACCTGACAGTGAGTGTTGCTTGGAGGGGCAGCGGAGGCATTACATGATACACCTTTAAGTTATCCACCGTAAAACATTAATTTGATACATGGTTTTAAGAGAGGACACTATATCAAACTTTACAACTTAATTGAAATGTTTTTCTGGAATAATTTAGTTGGGTACTTTTGAGAGAAAAAAAAATGTAAGAAGCACAGCAGGCTATATTATAGTGGCATCAGTAGTTGGAGGAATTAGCCTGTGATGTGTGTAGTTTTCTTTTTATGATAGTGAAGCTTTGTCGTTATGAAGATGTATATTTATACTTGCAGGTGCACAGGTAATTTTCACATATGCCTTGTTTGTTTCTGTAAAAAAAGGGATTTTTCTTATATTTGGTTATTTCAGCTATAATAGTTGAAGAGCTACAGTTAAAATCTTGATTTATTTATTTCATAATCATTAACCCACAAATTAGTTTGCAAGTGTAATCTTGCATTGACATTTTTCAGTCACACGTGCACTAGTTGGAAGTTCTGTCTGCATATTTATTGGTTGTTATTCCATTCTCACTAGTACATTGACCAATCATTAACACCTAAAAATAGAGGATTTAATAAATTGTTTCTCTTCCAGCAAATGGAAGAGAACAATGAAATTGTTCGATGGATCTCATTAGCTTGGGGCAGCTGAGTTGGGATAGCAAATATCTGTTAGTTGTCACATATAACTTGACATGGATCTGTGCAGTAAACTTAGCATACTTTGGACATGTTATGATTGTCAGCTAATTCATGCCGTAACAGAAAATATTTTCAAATTCACTTTACCCTGTCTCTTAAAACAAACAGAACTTTGGATTTTCTAGTATCTTGCTAAACTAAACACCCATGGATTAAGATGGCTTGGATTAGAGTCCTTTTTACTTACAGTAACTTTAATGTAGGCATTACAAGGCTGGTGTGGGGGTAGCCACCTTGCATCACCTTATTCTTGCCACTCCTAGCAGGTCGTGATAAATTTGTTGTACTCTTGGACATAATGTAGTCATGGCTGGTGTATACAGTGAAGGGAGGTTGTCATACAGTATGTCATCACTAGGACATCACCGTGGTAAGGGGTTAGGTGGGTACTGTGCTGTTTGCACACAACAATAGATACTAGAGGGTAATGAGCAGACCTCCGATATTCCCAGAAATCCATCTGGTAGAAGATGTGAGGCTCAACAATTTCAAATATATGCATGTAATGTACTCTGTGGATTGGTCCACTTCAAGTTGATGCAATGTCATAAGCTTTGGGTTTTGTTTGAAATCAGTTTCTTTTTATGCATTTGCATGAAATTGATGCTCCTCATTGATCCACTAAGTGTTAGGTGCCTTCTTAAACTTCTAAATCTTACTAGTTGTGGCTAGATTATCTGTAACTTCATTAATTTTGTTGTGCCTAGATTGTAAGATAGCTATGGCAGCAGTGTGTAAGGTCGTGTGTCTGGCAGGTCTGAAGAGGTCCAGAAACAACCTGGAGAACACGTTGGAGGAGGAAGGGAAGCGACACTTCAGTGACTTGCCGCCGCACAAGAGATTAAACTTCGGCTCCTACCCGAATGAGGCCATTGATCTCAGTAACAACAGTAAGATACCCCTAGTCTTTGTTAACTCATGATATCATGAAGCTGTGGCTGGAAACAGTTCAACGCTGGTTATTCATTGCTCATATTGTGGCAAATAGTGACAGTTCAAATTGTTGTTGATGCACTTGTTCCCATTGAGACCCTGTCAATATTTTGTAATTAAATCTTAGCATTCCATATCAAAGATTTGCTTTGGTGACAGAATATGACTTTGGAAGTCACTTTGACAGTGATTTAACTATTTTTAATAATGTTGTGTCGTCATAAGTTTAAATTATTATTAATATTTATTTTGTCTTGCAGTCATGTTAAGTGCTGTACTTTTTCATTTTGGCTTTGCTACGGGCCATTCTCAGTTCCCTCAAACAACAACCACTTGGTTGGCTATAACTGAAGAAATAAAAATGAATCATTACTTCTTGTTTCACCCCCTCTTTATTTTAAGTTCATATTCTGATCACCTAAGAAAGCAAAAATTCAAGTGACTTAGATATCGAGATGGGAATGAAGTGCCATTAGCTGATGTACTGAGCTCTGATTAAATGTGTGTGTGGAGTGTTTCCAGCTAGCATGATGATAAACAACACTTGTTAATTCCCCTAGAAAATCTGGATTATGAATTATGTAGTGTTGGGATTAGCCCCTGAGGTTCCTGACCGCTTTGCTGCACCACACACTGCCGCACAGAGAGCAAACCACACACAGCACCACTACCAGCTCCTCACACTACTCTATAGAGGCCACACAACCACCTATTTCATCATGCCACCCACCACACTGTGTATGCCACAACACACATGTCCATAATCATTAAATAGTATTGATGAATGGACAGAACTGGCATTAGGTGTAAACAAAATAATACATACAGTAATGATAATATCTGATCAAAAGCAGTCATATTTCTTCATGTGCATTAGCTCATGCACCGTAGACTTGTTTGAACTAAGCAAGAGCAAAGAAAGCTTCACAAGAATGTTAACATAAAACTTAAGCATAATTGAGGCACCTATAAAAATACCGGGCTGTACTCCAAAATGGCGGAAATTGAGTGAAGCATGCCATTGCGTTCCCACATGTTAGAATGTTGGGATATGTGAGAGAAAGGGGCAGGAGAAGAATGAGGGGGTTCAAATATGCAAGGAGGAAATGCAAGTACAGGAATAAATTGAGACTTATGTTGCAACCATCCCCTTAGGGGATCTCTTAGGAATGGGCAATGGCACCCCCACACCTGTATCAGTAAAGCCAAGAGCAAAGTTATTACTGGAATATGCTACATGCATGGGTTCAAACCCATGCATGTACAGGGAGGTCCCGAAGATACGAGCAGTTAGGTTCCACCTGGCATACTCGTAAAGCGAAATCTCGTATAACGAAACACATAACTAATGGTAAAATATAAGTTTGGTTCCAGGACCATCAATTAAAAAAAGAAAAAAAAAAGATGCGTTTTTCAAGCTAAAATAAACTATAGCAAACACAACAAACACACAGCGTCTATATTACCCACACTGTACTACCTATTCTGTAGAAATAGCATTCTGAAAGAGAAAATAGCACACAAAATAACATAACTGTACATTAATTAAACATAAAACATGCATAACAAGCAAAAAAGACGTTGTACTGTAGGGGACCCCGCGTGATACAAAAGAGGGTAGTGTAGAGGTCCCAAGATTGGGGCAGCACACCTGGCTAATTACCCCTAAGGATCAGGCCGTGCCATATGCTTGATTACCCTTCAGGTCACGCCTTGCTAGGGGTGACTTGACTGCAGTCCCAAGGTTGGAGCCGCACACCTGGCTAATTACCACTAAATGTCAGGCCGCGCCATATGCTTAATTACCCTTCAGGTCACGGCTTGCTAGGGGTGACCTGACGGGTCAACCAAATCCCCCTTTGTCCAGACTGGGAGTGGTAGGGCGAATATTTTGAACTTGATAATTATACTCACCCCAGTTTGAATGTCGTAGCATTGGATTTTCGATCTCGTATATTGAAAATAGACCCTAATTTACACATCTCGTATCATCGGATTCTCGTATATCGAATGCTCGTATAACGGGACCTCCCTGTACTAGACTGTGCTCTGTACACCACCAGCCATAAGGTGAACAATTTATCCTGACTAGGCTTTATAGAAAGTGTGGTGTGGATTGAGTCACGGTCTGATATTGGGCTCGGTGTGCTTTTGTAACACCGTAAACTTTGCCGTGACGGCCACTGAACACTTTCACTTTTCTAAACTTCTCTCTTCTGTCGCCGTGATGTTATTCTGAAGGGTATGCCGATAGGCCTACAGCCCTCATTTTATTTATTTATATATTTTTTATTTTATGCCTATAGCACCGGTAGGCAGTGACCTCCAGAGTGACCTCCAGGGCTGGGATGGTAGGCCCTGGAGGCTCACTTGAGGGCTGTGATGGTTGGCCCTCGCCCGTGGTGGCGCAGGCAGGATTTTTATAGTGACGCCTGTGATTAGAGGCTCATGCCCATAGGTGGGCGTTATCGCGATAATTTATCGCGATAACGATATCGGGTTATCGGTTATCCGATATTTTTTTCCCCCGCGTTATCGATTCATCGGTATCGTTGATACTTTTGGTTCCAAACTAGCGATAATCGATAATTTTATTTTTTGGTTCCAGTTTAGCACAGGGGCGAGCCTCGCGTGCCTTGGAGGCAGAACTAGGTAGGTCCGAGCTGGGAACCGAACAACGGTCTAAACCCAGCTAACCAACCGTCTTGATGTCTTCTCAAAACGTTCGCTCAGCTTCAGTCTCTCACCAGCTGTCGGACGGGGAGGTGTTGCTCCTGCGCGCTCCCGGTTTTACGCGTTCTTTGATGTTCAACAGGGCCAAGAGGAGCTCCCTGTCTGATGAAAACTTCAACATGCTCATGTTTATGAAGGGGAACATGCTGCAGAACCTGGTCTTGACTGTGGCTGTGCAAAAGACATTTTTAGTAGTTTAAACTTTCAAATGTAGTTATTTTACTTAAAAACAGTACTTTTCATTAGTGAAGAGACAGGATAAACATTTAATTTAGAAGATATTAGTGTGCAAAAGGTAAATGAAGGGTTTTCTAACAGTTTACTGATAGCATTTAAGATTTTTTATTTAAAATATCAATATCGTTATCGTTAGTATCGGAATTTTGGATTTATCGATTTATCAGTTATCGCCTTATCGGGCGATAAATTTATCGCCAGTTATCGATTATCGGTTATCGCCGATAAGGTTATCGTTATCGATTTATCTTTTATTGTGATAAATTTTTTCATTATCGCGCCCACCTATGCTCATGCCGCCCCCCTGTGTCCTCTGATGCACTCACAATCGAAGGTAGAGTTATGGGCAGCATGTGGGTTTTCTTAGGCTACTCGACGGTGCAGAAAGATTTGAAGTGGATTTATGGGTCTCACTCTGGATCGAACTAGGGTCACCGAGAACGCCACTCTGAGACGCTAACCACTGCTACCGCCTCCCCCAAACCCCTCCCCCTCCGCCTCATGACTAGAGGAGGTCACTGTTCATGGAAGGCTGGGACAGGGAACTACTGTACAGGGGAACCATAAGCGTACCTAAAAGGACCGACAGAGTGCTACACTGCCCTGGACCCGCAATTATCCCTCATGAATCCCGTCAGAAGAATCCTTTCACAGACGCACTGACAGGGTAACAATCACAATTCGGGGAATAAATCTTATTTCCAATATATAAATTGGTCTTGGTGAGACTCAAACCCACACTTGTATAGACTTCGCCCTCCGACGAAACCACAGTCGGCGACGGTACCGACTAGACCAAAGGATTAATCCACTAGGTAAGCGGTTGTCTAGGTATTTATAGCACTACACTTTGTCTCTCTACCCTGAAGCTGACCAAGCACAAGATAGGCTGAATGTGACTGGTTATCCTAAATGTTACATAAATATCAACCTACAGTATTTGTAAATATATTACCTTTCTTGATCCACTATTATCATATTATTATCATAGTATTTTTTTCCAAATGTATTTAAAGGACTGTTTTGTTTGGTGTCTAGTAAAACTCGATCAGAGTTTTCCAACCTTAAAGTAATCGTCCAGACCCATTTTTTTTGTGCCTAATTATGTTGAATGTACATTCAAAACACCTAATCCACCAAAAATAATTGATTTCCAGGCCTTATTTCCGTAAAAACACGACTTTTGTAAAAAGCGTGCGAAAAAAAAAATCTTCCCTCCAACAGGGCTACGACTGTTATTGATGACGTCAGAACAGGGACGCCCGTAGACACTCTCTCACACCTGTCGGCAAATGTTATGATGAGCGATTGTACTTCGGTGTCAGACAGTGAATCTGTCGCTGTGACCGACACTCTTCCCACACACACGCCTGCACACACGCCTCCTTCTCCCACACACGCCTGCGCACCAACACCCTTCCTGCACACACACACACATACACACACAACACACGTGTGTGGAGGGCGTGTGTGTGGGAAGGAGGCGTGTGTGTAAGAAGGGTGTCGGTGTGCAGACGTGTGTGTGGGAAGGAGGCGTGTGTGCAGGCGTGTGTGGGAAAGGTGTCGGTGTGCAGGCGTGTGTGTGGGAAGGAGGCGTGTGTGCAGGCGTGTGTGTGGGAAGGGTGTTGGTGTGCAGGCGTGTGTGTGGAAAGGAAGCGTGTCTGCAGGCGTGTGTGTGGGAAGGAGGCGTGTATGCAAGCGTGTGTGTGGGAAGGAGGCGTGTGTGTGGGAAGGGTGTCGGTGTGCAGGCGTGTGTGTAGGAAGGAAGCGTGTGTGGGGGAAGGAGACGTGTGTGTGGGAAGGGTGTCGGTGTGCAGGCGTGTGTGTGGGACGGAGGCGTGTGTGCAGGCGTGAGTGTGGGAAGAGTGTCGGTGTGAAGGCGTGTGTGTGGGACGGAGGCGTGTGTGCAGGCGTGAGTGTGGGAAGGGTGTCGGTGTGCAGGCGTGTGTGTGGGACGGAGGCGTGTGTGTGGGAAGGGTGTCTGTGTGCAGGCGTGTGTGTGGGAAGGAAGCATGCTGCACCCATAAAGGATGCATGCATGTGGCATATAGCAAAAAAAAAACTATCAGAAACACCCAAATATCTTCAAGTACTATATTTATCTCTTGTGTTTACGTGCCTCTGATCAAACGCGGGAAGAGGAGCCTCCCTGATGCTACGTCACGGAGCCTGAGCGTCTGCAAATCTTGAGTGTGTTTTGAGAACTCGAGGAATTTGCAGATTTTGATTGCGGATTATTTAGAAACGGCTGACTGGATACAAAAAGTGACGACGTATTGTTGATATACTCGTTAATGGCTATGATTTGATTGCATTAAATCAGGAATGATGAAATGGTCTGGACGATTACTTTAAGCAACAGCAATCAAATTTGTTTTGCTTATTTGTCTTTTATCAATTGTATAACAATTAATGGATATCCTACTGAAGTATTTTTATATTCTATTCATTTATGTGGTTTATATTAGTCAAAAAATATTTTCTTACTCATCGCTCATACTTTTTATTATTATTTATATATATATATATATATATATATAATATATATATTATTTTTTTTTTTTTTTTTTTGTCATTGATAATTTAATTTACTTTCTCAGATGATTTCATCTAAAAAAAAGTAGGAGATATGATCAATCTGAAGATATTGTCAAAGTACATGTCTGTGCTAGGTTTCATTTAAGATACAGTATATCATGATAAACCTTGTGCTGAGAGATATTGGAGTTTTAAGATCGCAAAACATTGATAGTGTTTTCTCCGGTTTCTTATATTTTTTTGCAGATAGCCCTGTATCTTACTAGGCCCCTTAAGAAAGGAATCAATTCACAAACCTATTGCAAACCGCAAATAAGAATTTGGTATCCTAAACAAGAAAAAAAAATGTATGCTCAGGAGTGGAAATTGAGTTGGTAAACTAACTGTGGTGCTGCCTGCTTAGCTTTTAAGTTCTTGTGTCACTAATACATAATTTTGTTTATATAATATCAGCGGGGAATATAAAGGCAGGTTATTATTTGCACTGTTCACTTTGCAACCTTTTTAGTCATATTTTCAGAGTTTTAACAAGTGTGTCTTTCCCCAGTGAGGAACATGGGAGGTCAGGAGGACTCCATGCCAACGCCTGACATACTTGAAATGATCATTAGAGGTACGTTGTTTTCCATGTCATTTGTCTGGCAGTTACTGTAATTACATGATGGGTATTATTGGGATATTTCATAAAAGGTTTTTCTGGAATATTGCAAAACCTAGTGATTTATAAATTTCATGCCATAGATTACATTTTTCGTCTCTCTCCTCTCTGTCACTGCTGCCCTGATGACAACCATTTAATATAGTGGTGTAAGCATTATCCTACTTTATACTGGGAATTTTTTTTCATGATTTTTTAAAGTATTTAATCTTTGCTTAGTTAGTTTCTCAACCCAGTCTTTTGAATTTTTTTATGAAATGAAAAGGCGAGAACCATGATGATAATTTCATTTAATGGAAACCAATTTTCTCTCTCTCTCTCTCTCTCTCTCTCTCTCTCTCTCTCTCTCTCTCTCTCAATCAATTAATCATGTATGCTATCTTACTTTTTATCATCATCAAAAAGATCTTCCTATTTTCATTCCTACAAAGCAGACCGTTTTTTTTCCATGCATCTATTTATACAAAGAATTCAACTCGTATAGACTCAATCACATTTTAAATATTTTTCATTTAAATTCATTATGATTTGTTTTTCTATTTCTTGTGACTTTTCCAGAAATCATCACTTCATGTACCTTTGTTTGCATTCAAATACTCTGCATCTGCCTCTTGCTGACACTTTAGCTTTGACTCTTATTTATCTACGAGGCCATCCTATTGACTTATCCTCTCAAAATCATTACTCTCTATATTGTACATTCAGCCTAAGCTTCTTTTTCTTGTAACCAATAGTAGATTTTTTCCAGAGATAATTTTCATTCGCTGCAGCCTGCAATGAACACTGCCATCTGAGGTATTGTTTTCAAGTTAATATTATTTAACCTCATGAGGCCATTTTAACAGTGTCAAGGTTTGGTTCCGTCTCCCTCATAGTGACTCATTATTTCCAGCCCCTGAGCTGACTGACACCCATGTGTTGGGCCAATACACCCTGGAGGTGCCAGGGCCAGTCGCCACAACATGCTGTCCCCTCACCCGGCAGCCACGGAGACTCCAGCAACCAAGGCTTGTACTCCCCAGTGCACCCTGGCTCCACAGGCACACCCTCAGATGTGGCCTCCATCTATAATAATGTGCTTCAGGTAACCACAGCCTGTATTACAGTCAAGTGTAACAGTATGTAGTAAATTGGTAAATGGTGACTCATTTACCATCACAAGTTGCAAATGGTTCTAGAATTTTAATGTTTGTGCATTTTCTTTACAGGTTCCATCGCCAGTGCATCAGATGTCTCCCAACTCCCCCCAGTACAGCATGATGTCTCCTGGAGAACAGTCCGTGGGGTCTCCTCCATACCAAGGGTCTGGAGGCGTGGTGGTGACCACCACCCACTACACACAGCCCTCACAGTCACCTCAATACATCCAGGCTCCCTCACCTGGGATGATGGTGCCTTCACCTACTTACCAAGATCCTGCCCCTCAAATTATCACACAACAGCAGTATCTACAGCAGCAACAGTTACAGCAACAGCAGCAGCAACAACAGCAGCATGTACACCAGTTGAGACAAATACAGCTTCAACAGCAGCAGCAGCAGCAACAACAGCTGCTAAAAACAGAGCCTATAGGAGCACAAATAGTAAGTAGACATACCTAATGTTCACTACAGCATCAATGAAATAGTCTCCCTACATGGATACTCCTTGTATCCCGTTTATCTTGTATTGTGTCCCGGGGTAGCGGGTCGTCACCCACCACAGGCTCAAGGGCTAATGCGACGGAGATGAGCACCGAGGCTAAACACAGCTTAGCATATGCCCCCATCTTTACCTTTACTTTTACTCATCTCAGCATTGCATTGCCAGCAGGTGCAAGGTGGCAGCAGCCCCTGGGATGGTCTGCAGCAGGGAATCCTCATCCAGCCACAGCCACTTCTTCAGGTTAGGTCTTGTTGAGTGATCTCCAAAGTGTTGATGTGCTCATGGGAGAAAATTTTGCTTGGGCTCCTACAGATCCTAAGGTGTCATATAAAGGTGTTGTGCACCAGTAACTTCTAAATTGTTGTTATTAGTATTACTGAGGCACTAAGGTGCATAACAGTTTGCTCTTCTTAACGACTGCAATGTGTTGAGTTTGCCGGTAGGGTGAGATTAGTGAGGAGTATGTTGTATAATGTCTTTTATCCTATGGTAGTTTTTTCCCCCCATATACTATGTATTTAGAATTCTCGCACAAACTGTCGGAATGTGTTATGATAAGGCTCGTCTATCAATTCAAGCACTGAACCTGACTGAAGCGCTAAGGAGTTGTGTTTTCTTACAGGATTCTGAGTATGAGTTGCCCAACTGCTTTAACCTGGGCAGCATAGGGCAGGAATCCTCACTGATCGACATTCTGGACATCGCCAGCAGTCAGCTAGACTTTGGACCAGGCTTTGGCAACGCAGACATCAAGGCAGATTATGGTGGCGGCAAGAAATGTGAGTTGAACAGTATTCGTAATCAGTTGATGGTTGATATTGAAATAAAAGTTCAGCTTTATTGATTTCATTACAGGGAGGTCCCGTTATACGAGCATTCGGTATACGAGAATCCGATGATACGAGAGGTGTAAATTAGGGTCTATTTTCAATATACGAGATCGAAAATCCAATGATACGACATTCAGACTAGGATGAGTAAAATTATCAAGTTCAAAATGTGCGCCCTACCACTCCTGGGCTGGACAAAGGGGGATTTGGTTGACCCCAGTGAGGTCACCCCTAGCAAGCCGTGACCTGAAGGGTAATTAAGCATTGGCGCGGCCTGACATTTAGGGGTAATTAGCAGGTGTGCGGCCCCAACCTTGGGACCGCAGTCAGGTCACCCCTAGCAAGGCATGACCTGAAGGGTAATTGAGCATATGGCACGGCCTGACCTTTAGGGGTAATTAGCAGGTGTGGGGCCCCAATCTTGGGACCGCAGTCAGGTCACCCCTAGCAAGGCGTGACCTGAAGGGTAATTAAGCATATGGCACGACCTGACCTTTAGGGGTAATTAGCAGGTGTGGGGCCCCAACCTTGGGACCGCTACACTACCTTCTCTTATATCACGCGGCGTCCCCTACATTACAACGTCTTTTTTGCTTGTTATGCATGTTTTATGTTTAATTAATGTGCAGTTATGTTATTTTGTGTGCAATTTTCTCTTTCAGAATGCTTTTTCTACAGAATAGGTAGTACAGTGTGGGTAATCTAGACGCTGTGTGTTTGCTGTGTTTGCTATAGTTTATTTTAGCTTGAAAAACATGAATTGATGGTCCTGGAACCAAACCTATATTTTACCATTAGTTATGTTTCGTTATACGAGATTTCGCTTTACGAGTATGCCAAGTGGAACCTAACTGCTCGTATATTCGGAACCTCCCTGTATATAGTTTGTACACTTTGGAACTGCAATTTATTTGTGGCTCATGAAACTCTTTTTGATCAGCTTCCGACTCCAAGAAGAAAATGAGAGATCAGCCCATTGGTTCAAGCCAAGACGTGGATGAGCTCACCAAGAGGATGGCTGATGTCAGGGTAGAAGGTCCTCCAGGAAACCACAGCAGCAGGAGGAACCAGCCCTCCCAGCGCCTTGAGGGACATGCTCCACAGAGGGTGTCCCGGGGTGCTGACGTGGCCTTCAGGGTGGCCGTGAGTGCTGCCGAGTGCCTCCAAGCCTATGCAGCTACCGGGGACATCTCACTTCTCCTGGCAACCCACCGCCACCTCCTGGCCGTCCAGAACAACCAGGGAGACACGTAAGTGGTGGTTGTACTCTAAATAACAGGAACTACCACGTGTAGGTCTCGCGGCCTCTTGTAGCTTCCTTATTTTCTTATGTTCTTACTCTTAAATGATTGGTAAATGTGTTTTTGAATAATGAGAATGCTATGTGAACTGATAGTGTGTATGATGGAGCTGTTTTTTAAAGTGATTTTTGTTTGCATTAAACATAGATATCATCTCTTAGGGTGTTGGATAGCGTGTGCAATTAGGAAGCTGTTACAATATGTATTCTGCCTCCTTTCAGAGCCCTTCATACTGCCGTCAGCAACAAGAATATGGAAGCTTTCAATAAAATTCTTAAAGCAAGTGAAAAGATCAGTCCAAGAGATCTCCTTAATGTCCAGAACTTTGCTCATGAAGTAAGTGGATTTTCCCCGAGAGAGAGAGAGAGAGAGAGAGAGAGAGACTTTTTTAAGTGTGTGAATGTACAGTAAGATTTATTGGTTCATGGAAATGTTCAAATACTGCTAAAGATAGTATGTAGTACCTATATGTAACCTGGCGTGTGACCCTTCCAGACAGCCCTCCACCAAGCAGTGCGTGGCAACGAGCTGACCATGGTGCGTCGCCTGGTGGCCACGCCGGGCTGCAACGTGAGCCTGGTGGACAGCCAGGGCAACAACCCCATCCACAACGCTGCCAGCCTGCAGGACCCCCACTGCCTGGAGGCTCTGATCACCCAGCCCATCAACGGGGCACGCTCAGCTCTCACCCAGGCACTCAACACCTACAACTACCAAGGTGCAGAGTGGCTTCAGTGTGTGCTCAACTGTGGAAATGGGCTCAAGATGATCATGATTGTAAATTGTCTTTTTTTTATTATTTTAATTTTTTATTATTTTAATAAAAAAAGACAATTTTTTTTATTATTTTAATATTTAATTATTTTTTTAAAAGTTATTTCCTCCTTCAGGCAGCACTAATGAATCCTTTTATTCCTTAGGGGAGACTCCTCTGCACCTGGCGGTGGTGTCCGGCAGCCTGGAGTGTGTGCGGCGTCTGGTGGAGGCCGGGGCAGACGTGCATCAGTGTGAGCGCAAGAGAGGCGCCAACCCGCTCCACCTGGCTGCCATGTTTGGGCGGAGGGACATCGCTGCTTTCCTCATTGACCATGTGAGTGAGAGCCAGGGTGTTATGTACTGGTGTGGGTTAACTCAAGAAAATGACAACCCCGTATGTCATGGCTTATCCTTGAGCTTTATGTTGATATACTGGGCAATGTTATATACAGCCCGATGACAAAACTCCTTTTAGCCCTCTCTTTATTTTTTTAAATAGTTGAGACACAATCACACACTTTTAACAGGAAAAATTTTACTCGTAATTTTAATTGTATACTAATCACTCTGCCCTGTAACTGACCTTATACTTAAGATGTAGGAGATACAAACTCTAATATGAATGGTACTAAAAGTTTGTGTAACTCTATTATACAGTAGTTAAGGCTTCATGTCCCTGAGCATCTCATACACATGTTAGTCAATGAGTCAATCTAAAGAAATCATGAATCCAAATGCTAAGTCATCTCATTTTTTCCAGACGAGTGTGACAGTGGAGGCGGCCATGTTTGACGGCAACACGGCCCTCCACCTGGCGGCCCAGAGCAGGGACGCCGAGCTGTGCCGTCTCCTCATGAGGGCCAAGGTGCGCAAACCCTCCTATTAGAACTAATCCCTTTTATTTTATTTTTTTATACTCACTGATACAACTTATAGTAAAGCCACTTTATTTTGTCTTTAACTTAGCCTGATTTTTCCACACTTTTGAAGTCTAAACTAATTTTTTTTAAATAAATCATTCAAAGGTCAACCAGTGAAATGAACCACACTGCTATTAATACATGATTCAAGACTAATCTGATCACTGGGTAAATCGCCTTCTATAGAACACATCACACTCACTCAAGCCTCCCTGCTCCTGAAACCCTAGCTCCCACCTTATGACTCATCTCTTACTCCCTCACCTCAATATCCTCATCCAAATACTGAACCTTCCATCAGTTCAAGTCTCAACATTTATAATTACATATATCAATAGCTCCTATACATTAGTAATAGATACTAGTTATAAATATGAGAAGGTGGAATGAGGTTGCTTAGATAACAAAACATTTTCCAGGCTGATCCTGAAGCCAGAAATTGTTTGAGTAGAAGGAAAAAGTCTTCTGAATCTGAAGAGGAGGAAGAAGAGGAACACAAAGAGGAGGCTGAGGAGGAGGAAGATGACTCTGAAGAGGACACTCAAGGCTACACTCCACTGGACTACGCTGGAGATGATGAAGAGGTAAAATGTCGTCTTTGCATCGGAAAGCAAAATAAAACCTCTTTTTTTTGCTCCTCAAATACTGTGTGGCCTTTTCCCAAACACACGGGGCGGCACCAAATACAGAGCCGTTTGTTCACTTACACTAAAAACAAATTGAAAAATAATTCTGCTACTTCCTTCATATGTGGGATGAACATCCACCTGGTAAGGGGTTTCCAGCACTTTACCCTGATTTCCTTCATTTCTTATACAGCATGCATAGGAGGAATAAGGAGACTGTTTTGAACTCTAGCACATGTCTTGTAAGTGTATTGATTATGCTAAATACGGACATGGTAATATGTATATTTTTCGTAGGCATGAATCTAAGGATCTTAAAATGAATATAGAAAATACTTTATGTACAACATAGATAAAATATTTGTTGTATGTAGGCATGAATGTTAAGATCTTGAAATGATTTTTTTTACCTAGATCCTGGCAATCCTGCAAGGAGAGGAGGTGGAGGCGGAGAGGGAGGTGTTGGTGGAGGGAGGCAAGAAGGAGGCGCCCCAGTACTCCGCCCTCGACTCTGGCATCGACATCTCCGTCACGGACATACAGAGTTCCGAGCTGGCCTGTGATGAGAGCCAAGAAAGGTGAGTGTTTTTTTGCCAGCAATCTTTCACAAAATAGTAAGAGTCTCTGTCTGTGATAAGTTATGGTTGGACGTGGTGGAATCTAGTGATTTACCTTCAATTATAGCCTGACATAAGACTAAAAAATAATATTGATTAAATGTTGGTTTAGATGGCGGAGTTATAAAAATGAAGAGAAGTAAATGGCATCACAGTAGCTGTTTTTAATTGTCTGGGGAGATTTTCCTCTGGAAGATTGAATTTGAAAATAATGGAAGGACTTATTCAAGGACGCAAAGCTTGTGTGTGCACTGTGAAGCATTTGATCAGTCGCATAATATGCTGTTGCAGGATATATGTTTATAAGAATTACGATGTGTAGGTCTCACGGCCTCTTGTAGCTTCCTTATTTTCTTATGTTTTTATGTTGTAGTGCCCGGGAGCTGAGCGAGCGCACCCGAGAGCGCCTGGCCAGCCTGCTCAGCGGCAATACCTGGCAGCACCTGGCCCTGCTGCTGGACCTGGAGTTCTTGGTGCCCTGCCTCGCCAAGGAAGTCGCACCCGCCCATGTGCTGCTTCACCCTGACAACATGAAGGTGAGCTCACCACTGATTGTAATTACAGCACCACCACCAAAATGTGAGGGGTCAGTCGTATCACAATTACAAAGAGACTCCGACTTACGAACGCTCAACTGCCAAGGAACAGCCTTTCTCAGAGCCCCGGCGTGGCACTGCCCGCCACATGGCCCGCCAAAACGTACGCTATCCACGCCACAGTCCCGGCCTTGCAGCTTATGCAATCCACTTTTATCAGCAAGCGACTTGGATAATACTTTGATTATCATGTGTAGTATGCATACAGCTTTGATGATAAGCACTGCCATGTCCTTGAACTCAACGGGCAGTACATTAGCTGATGTATAAACTAATATCAGCCGGGGGTCACATTGCCATGGCAATTCCTGCCTCATATCGCTCACAGTGCTGCCACCCAATCTCTCTTTGCTGCTCTTGCTTTCGCTCGCTCTCACATTCTCACTCCCAGTGTAGCCGCGGCCTTAGGCTCGGAGGAATTCTCCGCTGGGTCCGAGGCTCAATCTACACTGAGAGCAGGTTTTCCATCTCACTGATCACTTTTCCAAGCTTTTACCAAGTGGTGATAAAAGTGGACTGCATCAGCTGCAAGGCCGGGACTGTGGTGTGGGTAGCGTGCGTTTTAGTGGGACGTACGGCGGGCACTGCCGCTCTGCCATGTGTGGGAACTGTGAAACGCTGTTCGTACGTATCAGCCGTTTTTTTGTAAGTCGGAGACGTTCTTTACTGTTAGTTTGGTGAAAAGTTCATGGTGACTTTATTTTTCAATGTGTCAGTCTGGATTCTGGAATTTTGATTCACTGAAGCTTTCATTAGCAGGCTTGTTACTTTTGGTGTTGCAGGTGAGAATGGCTTTAGCTTCGGGAGTGAGCTGTTTTAAGTGTCACTTGGCTGAGTTAGTAGGTTACGGGGCACACTGTGATTTGTTCATACTGCCTTATTGCGCAGTTTTATGGTTGGTAGTGGCAGCCGCAACTTGTGTGTTCTGCATCCCCGGCCACGGTGAGCAGTAAGGTCAATCCCTGACATAGATTGGTTGGGGAGGGGCTTGTACCCCCTTTCTGTAAAAACATGACTTTAGCCACGACTACAATAGAAAATAGAGGTCGTGGGCGAGGAAACCGCGCCCTCGACCCGGTTTTGCCGGGGAGCCCGACCACGCAGACCCCTCCAATGCTAACGCAGCGGGGGGGTTGCCCATGACGAGTGCAGGGCAAAGCCCTCGGGAATCCGGCACTCTAAATGAAGTGGGAGGGCTCCCTAGCCCATCTTTTTCTTGTAGGAGTGGCCGGGGCGGGTAATAAGTGTCTTCGCAGAATCATGGGGTATCGCTGGGATGATTAAGTGTCAAATCAGCGATTGCACCGTGAGACTGAATCGAGGCCTATTACCTGCATAGTCCGTCAGCGCCAACTTCGGCTATATGGGCATGTGGTACGCTACACTGAAACTGATCCTTCCCATCGGGTTGTATCTGTAAGAGACAATCCGGCGTGGAGGAGGCCAAGGGGGCGCCCACAAGGCTCGTGGTAAGTTGATGTTTTCTGTCGAGAGGTGCTTGGTATAGGAAGGGAGCCTGCATGGGGACTCGCGCGAGGGGATGCTTTTTGATGCGCTTGTCTTCTTTCTAAGATGCAGAAAAGATGTTTTTGTAAGATATTTTGATTATTTCATGCTCTGGATTCTTGTCGCTGTCACTGTACCATTTGTCTTGAACTTTCTTTAACTCTTTCGATGTCTTGACTTTTGAAAGCATTGTTGATGAGAATGGCAGGCAAAATCTGGGAATGGTGGACTTGTTTTAGATTTATAAAGTCAAGACATTTTTAAAAAGCCACAAAGAAAGCTCAAGACAAATGGTATGGTGTTAGTTGTTCCAAATATTTTCAAGCCATTTGTTTTTGTTGTGCCACCACACTTGTTTAGGAGGCCAGCCGTGTGAAGAAAAAAGAGTGGGTAATCACAGAGGTAAATGTTTATGTAAATATTTAAATAAGGCATTTTAGAATTTTATCTGACCTTTGTCTGTTCCCCGTGGCAGGGTGTGACCATGGAGAAGCTGAGGGAGTGTCTGGAGGTGCTTGGCTTGAAGGACTGCGTCGCCGTGTTGGACCGAGCATAGTGGCGTCTGTCTGCATGTTGGTGGGAAGCGATGAGACTCAATGCGGCAGCAAGTCTCTGCCTCTGAAGAGCAGCAGCGGAGAAACATTCTGGAGGGGATGTCAAGGAAGTGATTTTATTATAAAGCTATAAGTTAAGTATAAATATATATTGATGAAAGGGATGTAAGTGTACCTTGGAGCCTTGCTTTATTCCCAGTGTCTTAAAACACTTTGCTTTGGTAATTATTCTGTTCATATTTGTATTTATGGACAAATATAGTTACCCAGAATATTATAATTAGCAAATAAGTTATTATAGATGAATCAAAATATAATTTTTTATCCATTTTGGTATTGATATTTAAATTCAATGATATAGTATGATGGATGGAGAAGTATGTAAGTTTAGTATATCAATGTCTTCCTGTTTCTTATTAAGTACTTCATGATGCATGGCCATGCTATGAGGCTGGGGAAGGGGGGGGTCGGGGGCATCGGTCATACACATGAATCTCCATCGCACCCAACAAGGGCTGTACGACCTTTATCTTATAGGGACTTTAGAATATACTAGACTGGCCTCTACACCAGCTCCTGTAAGGAATAAAAGGACAAACAATACTGAAAATACATCACTCTTCTCTGCACATTGCAAACCACTTTCTCCGAGAACTCTTTCAGCTGCCACAATCATCTCGGTTTTCTCTTTACACAGGCCTAATATATGTCAACACATTCCATTCTCTCCCTGTCCTTTCAACCACCTCATTCATTTTACTTCAGTCAGAATTACTTGCAATATCTCCATTTTATCTCGTCATACTTATCACATTGTAGAATAACAGTTCTACCGTTTCATACTTACCCGCGTCATACAGCTGCACACTTTGCTGTGAGAGTCAGACAACCTTCAGTTCCTTGCATTCAAATTTATACACTCGTGTTTTTGCTCATAAGAGATCTCCACCACCCAGTCATCACCAAAGGAGATCCTCGACCTGTAAGACATAGGGTACTTTGGTCATATGATTTAAGTACCAAAGGTCATATAGTACTTTGGGTTTAGATAATTTTTTGTACAGTCTGATAAGATGCATCACAAGATTATGTGTTACTTCTTTTCGGTAGATTGATTTTTGTACCAGAATATGCTTATATTTTTCTAATTTAAAATCTATTGATACTTAACAGTGTAGGGACCATAGTGAACACCACATTCCCTCTTTTAACCGAGATACAAACTCCACAAGGGGATGTGTGGTTGACATTGACATATAAATGTATAGAACAATTGATATCATGTACACGCGGTAATAAAAAGTATCTATGCACAGGGGGTCCGACGCCTACCACGCTGGTCTACCAACGTGTCGTAAATCTGCCACTAATTTTTCCACTGTCCTTCGCCCATATTGTGCACTGATACTTTTTTTTACCGTGTGTACCTTCCAGCACAAAAATGGAGGCAAATATTATAATGTTACACATTTCTTTCAATATGCTTAAGTGTAGCTGTTGAGGTGGTCACTGCTGCCTGTCTTAGACAAGACAGCCATCCTGTCACTTACAAGAAAGATCAGCTAAACTAAACCTTTATTCATTAATCAATTATTCATTATAACCAATTATTCATTAGCTAAATTGAGAATTGATACTGTATTACCTATTCAAGTTTGAATAACATAAGGTATGTACGTACGTAGTACATGTGTTTGGCTGACACCTCCACACAAGCCTTGCCTGCCTCAGCCCAGGGGTGGTTGTGGACAGGTGCTGGTGCTGAACGATGGCGCCCCATCACCTGAAACTGTAAATACCTGTGATGTTGATGGTTCAATAAAGCACTTTTACTTTTTAATCTCCATTTTTACTAATCCTATATGCATGTATTAGTATACGAAGAAGATAAGAAAAAATCTGCATTAAAATGAAGCTAGGATGTTACTGAAATGTGCAATCATGCATCATAGAACTATCTTTGTGAATGAACAGCTAGTAAACAGATTCTACGTACAGTGGGATGAGAGGCGTTGGACAAACAGGACTGAACTGAAATACAGCATGACCCCACCTCTCCGCTTGGCGGGGGGGGGTTCTGTATAGCTGGATTTTTCTCCAGATGGTTAAGTGGTATTATAAAGATTCTTTCATGTCTGTTGTCACCTTTTCCAGACGTTTTTCTGCTAAAGCGTTAGCACCACGCATACGTTTTGGCTGGCACTTTGGACATAGCGGATGATTAAAGAAAATAACGTTTATAATATACTAGCCGAAAAGCCTCCCTCTGGGCGGACTTTTTGGCTAGCTCCTGCGGAGGGCTATTGGTGGGCCTTCGGCCCACCAAGGACAGACTCTCCAGATAGCCCCTTCTAACTTTTCTGAAATCATGGATGTAGAAATGTGTATGTATTTAACGCCTTACCCATCACCACACACCCATTCACTCACCCATTACCCATCACCACACCCATTCACTCACCCATTACCCATCACCCCCCACCTATTCCCTCACTCATCACCCATCACCCATCACCCCCCACCCATTCACTCACACATCACCCCACACCCATTACCCATCACCCCACCTATTCACTCACCCATTACCCATCACCCTACATCAAGGTTTCCTCAATTCTCGCAACCCACTTTTTTTTTCACAATTCTCGCTAATAGGCTACTAAAAAAAAGAAGAAAAAAAAAAAAAAAAAGTGATCGGATCATCCCCAAAGTAGCCTTAAAATGTTCCCCTCGTCGACCTGGTTCCAAAACTGTGCCATATGATGGGATTGCGCCACTGGGGGCGGCACCTATCCCGGACACACAGACACACACACTTTCGCTTATATTATTATAGAAGATATCCTTCCAAAATGTAGCAGTTATGGTAAATATGGGCAGACAGAGAGAGAGAGAGAGATAAATATGGTCAAGTTATTGTCTCCAGCAACCAAATGAGAAAGAAAATAAATAGTTCAATGATAAAATTTAATTGCATTTATAACACACATGGTATGCGGCGGGCAGAAAAGTCGTCAACAGGACGTGATAAGCTTGGGTGTTGAGCAGCGCTAGTGGAGTTTGTTAGAGTAGGGGGTCTCACCACTGATCTATATAACATGGATCGCGGATCTGGGCTAGCTGTGGCCGAGATACTGAAGTCACCAGCCGCCATCTTGTCATAACCAAAACAAATACATGGGCCGGCCCAGGCAGTGGCTGGGTGTTGGCTGCTGGCATGTGATAGCCTATATTACCACCTACTACTACTACTATTACCTCCTACTACTACTATTACCACCTACTACTACTATTACCACCTACAACTACTATTAACACCTACTACTACTACTAAACTTCCAACCTAGTGCATCGTCGAACCTTCCAAGTCATTTATTTACGGTGATACACAGACAACAGGTGTGTTGCGAGGCCGTACAGGTGTGTAGTGACAGGTGTCTTGCGAGGCCGTACAGGTGTGTAGTGACAGGTGTGTTGCGAGGTCGTACAGGTGTGTAGTGACAGGTGTCTTGCGAGGCCGTACAGGTGTATAGTGACAGGTGTGTTGCGAGGCCGTACAGGTGTGGTGACAGGTGTGTTGCGAGGCCGTACAGTAAGGTGACCAGACGTCCCCGGTTTCCGGGGACAGTCCCCGTTTTCAGTGACCTGTCCCCGGCTACTGCTGTCCCCGGAAATGTCCCCGGTTTTCACTGGGATTGAAAGATCCGAAATTGGAATAAACTTAAATAAAGTAAAAAATGAAAAAACAAAAAAACAAAACGAAAATGTTGACCAAACTACACAGTAAGCCTACACGTATCCGTATCGTATAGTTGCTCACCGAACTACTCGCACTGGTTGCCAGATGTCAATATTTATTTTCAGTAGCAGACAAATTTTTTAAAAGACGGCAACCCTGCAGTCGCACGCTGAAGCCAGACAGTCGAGAACTAGCGCCACTCAGAGAGAGACGTAAGTGTTATCGTTTATCATATATATTATTATATGTTATTTAACGTTTAATTTTTTTTTTAAATGCAATTTTGTAGCCTACTCCCTTGACATTTATTGAGTATGTTGATAATTGATTTCCTATTTCTCCTTGAACACGATATTTCCCTTGCCATATTATATTAACCCATTCAGTGTTCACGCTCCAGGATGCATTTGGCTTTTACTTTCTGGCTATTATTAGACGATATTATTCAGATTAGGAAGGGTATAGGGAAGTGGAAGGGGTAATTTAGATAGTTTTAACCTTAGAATGTCCACAGATCCTTCCTAAACTGTATATAATCGTCAAATGGCAGGCAGAAAATGAAAGCCAAATGGGTCCTAGAGCGTGAAAGGGTTAACATACTTTTACAAAATTTACACTGTCTTCAACCAAAAATACCTCGGGTAGGCTGCCAGACGTCTATTGTATTGTATCACTATACTTACTTATCTTATGTTATAGGCTAACTAAATACACTGGCTGGGTTTATTCAGGGCACCATTGTCCTAATGAAATGTCATTGTCTATTTGTAGGGAGAGTTGAAAGGACGGACAGGAAGAAGAGTCAAATAGATGAGGACAAGAAAAAGTTTAGAAGAAACCGTGAAGAAAGATAGAAAGACAAGACTACAATGTCTCTCTCCAAGAAAAGGAAATGTCATGTTAATGACAGTATTCTGAAAGAATTTCCATTTATACGGCCAGGTCAAGATGAGGCAATTGCTTTCTGCACTCTCTGCAATTCCTCTTTTACAGTGGGTAGTGGAGGAAGATCGTCTGTGGTAGAACGCCAACAAACAAAAAAACATAAAGCTGCCATTACAGCCCGTGCAAGTGTACCTTCAGTTACAAACTTCTTCAAGAGGGTTCAGCCCTCTCAATCAGAGTATGATTTGGCTGTACAGGAGAGTGTGTTTGCTTACCACACCATCAGACACAATCACAGTTTCAGATCAATGGACTGCACAGCATTACTGAATCGGAAGCTCTATGAGCCAAAGTTCTCATGTGCAAGAACAAAATGTGATGCCATAGTGACAAATGTATTTGCACCCTGGGCCATGACACTATTAACTGAAGATCTCAACCAAGCTGAGTTTGTGTCTTTGTCCGTTGATTGTTCAAATCAATGGCCATGTAAAACTACTGCCAATACTTGTCAGGTACTGCAAGTTGCAAAGTGCTTGCATTGAAACGAAAACTTTTGGATTTTGTAGAGATGAAAGGAGAAACTTCTGCAGAGATTTCCGAGGAGATTCTGATCACTGTCCGAGACACAGTCTAGAAGACAAAGTTGTAGCATTCTCAGCTGACAACACGAACACCAACTTTGGAGGACTTAACAGGGCAGGAAGGGTGAATGTCCACACCAAGGTTAAAGACTCCCTTCAACGAGAGGCGATTGGTCTAGGTTGCCCAGCACATATCATCCACAACACAGCACGAACTGCACTGGATATGGTTCCCTTAGATGTGGAATATTTACTAACAAAGATCTTCGGATATTTCCACATCTTTACGGTCCATGTGGAGAGACTGAAGACATTCTGTGACTTTGTGGGTCAAGAGTACTACAATATTTTGGGTCATTGTAATGTCCGCTGGTTATCCATGCTCCCAGCCTTAGAGCGAGTCCTCCAGATGTATGCCCCCCTAAAATATTTTTTTCTCTCTGAGGAGAAAAGTCCTGTGGTCCTCCGCAAGTTTTTTGAAGATCCCTTCACCGAACTGTGGCTAGCCTTTGTCCACGGAAACCTGGGTATTTTCAATGAGGCCATTAAAACACTTGAAGGCCAAGACCGTTGCGCAGTTGAGTCTGCTGCCATTCTGAGACATTTTCAGGCAAAACTGACTGCAAGACGTGATGATAACTTCCTGCCAGTCATGGTCAGAGTTCCTCTTAGAGACCTAGAGGAAAATGGCTTAATCACAAAAGAAACCTTCCTGGGAAAATCAAAGTGCTTCTTCGACACTGCAGTGAATTACCTTGAAGCATGGGGTAAGCATGCCGACGACCTCCAAGACCTCAGCTGTCTCCTCCTGAAAAAGAAGCCTCAGCGGTTGGAAGTTGAAAAAGCAGTAGAAACCCTCAGAAGAAAATGCCCTAACGTTACAATTGACGAAGACATTCTTTTTGATGAGGTGTCTGGTCTCCAGGAGTTCCTTCAGGGGGGGATACTGGAGGAATGGAAAAGAGAGGATACACCTCTCATTCAGAAATGGGGCTCAGTATAAGTCATTTTCAACTAAATGAAATTCCACTCATCAACATTGCTAGATTGGCATCTGTAGTAATCTGTTTACCAGGTAGCAATGCCCCTGTTGAGAGGGTTTTTTCCCTAATGAATGATATGTGGACTGCTGAGAGAAATCGGTTCACAGTCTCTACCATGAAGGCATTGCTAACAGTGAAGACCAACTTCAACCATCTGCCATGCCAGGATTTTATGGAGATGCTGACCAAAAACAAACCAATTCTAAAAAAGATACACTCCTCTGAGAAATACACAGACTAGGTTAGAGTTAGTGCACCAGTCAAAAATCTTCAAATCAGAATACATTCAATATTTCAAATTTAAACACTGTCCCTTTTGATTATGATCATTATGACCCCTTATTTTTACTCTTGTATAATGCCAGGAATAAGGAGGAGGCGTTAGTTTGGGTGAAGTGTCTGGTTCATATCTGTATTTTTTTTTTTTACAGCTGATTGTATGGATGTGCTTGATCTCAGCTACTTTGATCAGAAAAATAAAAACTTATTGTTAATCAAATGAATTTTTGTTCAATTCCTTTGCAATTTAAGATAAATAGTGTCAGAGAAACTTTTGATTGCTGCTTTATGAATGGTGAGGGCAGTGTCCCCGTTTTAGTTTTTCCATGACAAAAACACTGCATGTTTTGGAGGTTTTTATGCCTCTAAACCGAAAATGTCCCCAGATTTTGTCTCAGAAATCTGGTCATCTTACCGTACAGGTATGTGGTGACAGGTGTCTTGCGAGGCCGTACAGGTGTGTAGTGACAGGTGTGTTGCGAGGCCGTACAGGTGTGTAGTGACAGGTGTGGTGTATGTGGTAAAGCGAGAGAGGCTAAAGGCCGGTTCCCATCAGCCCGCTTGTACGGCCGTCTTACAACAACACCGCTCAACAATAACGTCACCATCATCACCGCTTGAGTGGTATTTGTGGTAACTGGGCACAGTTGGCAACTCCGCTCGAGCGGACACCGCCGAGCGGGAGAGATGACTTGAATTTAACTTTGTACGGCGGCCGTACAGCGGTACGGCGGTGCGGTAGACTTTATTGTGACGTCATTGTGACGTCTTTGTTGTTGTATGGCGGCCGTACAAGCGGGAAGGTGGGAACCGGGCTTAAGAGTGCAGTGTTAGCCCCCGAGTGTGTGTGTGTGTCACCTAAAGAGCGAACGCGTAGTTCTCGTCCACTATAACGGCGTCAGCCCCGTACCGCCGCGGCCACGGGTACGGCACGAGCCACAGTGGTCCATAGAAGCTACTCTCGGGGATTACAGGAAGTTTAAATGAATCAAAAAACCTTTCTTAATTAGGCATATTGAATTGAAAGTAGTTAGTTTCGTACACTGATTTTGAGTATTTTCGTACATAAAACCTACATGAAACATGAAACTCTTTCGTACATGAAACCTAACCTAACCTTATAGATTTTAATGAAACCTAACCTAGCTAACCTTAAAGGTTTTAATGAAACCTAACCTAACCTTAAAGGTTTTAATGAAACCTAACCTAACCTTATAGGTTGTAATGAAACCTAACCTAACTTTAACCACAAGGTATACTTTTTTTCTTTTTTTTCTCGCAAAATAAAGCTATCTCCATTAGAACAAGCACCGCTTATTAGGAAGCGCTATGATCATTTGTATCATAACCGCACTCAGGTCTGCTTCCGTTCCCCACTAATTGTTAACAAGTATAAAAAAATATACTTATATCTATATCTAATTATATAAAAAAAAGTATACCATATCCACCTATATTTTTTTTTTAACTAGTACTAGGTGGATGACTGGAGTGGGTAGATGGATTAAGAGTGGGTGGGGAGTGGGTGTGTGTGTGGTGTGTGGGTGTGGGTGTCTGGGTGTGTGGGTGTGTGGGTGTGGGTGTGGGTGTGTGTGGTGTCGTGGGTGTGGGTGGGTGTGTGCGTGTGTGTGTGTGTGGTGGGTGCGTGTGTGTGTGTGTGGTGTTACTTGTTACTTACTTGTTACTTATTTCCGTCTTGAGGGTACTTCCTCACAGTCGTGGTGCTCCACCGCTGCATCTGAACCCAGCGTCCCTGTGTTGCAGGTTCACCTGGTCCGATATTGAGTTAGTGTCTGCCCTGCTCACAGACAAGTACGGGCACGGGAGGTTCATCCGGGATTGTTTGTAGGTGGTTGTCCAAATGATGTTTGAATTTTTCCACTGAGCATTCTGTGAGGTTCCTTAATTTTCCTGGCAGGTTGTTAAATAGTTTTGGCCCAATAAGAGGCAGACTGGTTGATAGGAGGGTCTTGATCCTGGCTGGTGCGTCTGATGGTAGTGTTCTCCTCCTTGCCTTGCGACCAGTTCTTGGGTTGATATGCTGGGCTGACAGGTCACTGATGGCAGTAGGGTTGGGCACAAGGTTCTCCAGGATCTTCCAGGTATATAATATATTGTATATAGTGGCATGACGAGGCGATAACACAACCAGACAGCAACGCGAGCCGCAGAAATAAGGCTTTGTTTTGGTTTCGGCAAGATGGCGGACAGTTGGAACCAGTGCTGAGCCAGGCTTCCGCGATCCATGTTATATAGATCAGTGGGTCTCACCAATAAAGGTTGCACCGCTCGGGATTCGAACCCGGGACCTTCCGCAACGTGTCCACAGCATTTCGTTTATAATCTTAAGTTGAAGTCTTGAAGAGTGAGAAACAAATTTTGAGTGTGTCTTGAAAAAGAAACACAACGAGCTTGACAGACGACCTACAAAGCGATAATAAGCAGAAAAGGTCACAAGAAGAAGAAGAAGAAGAACAATCGAGCCATGCGAGAGACTGTTGGCTGTTATATAGAACCGGCTTTTAAATGTATCTACATGTACAATAGTCACGTGAATATTTTTAATAATTTCAAATGTATTGAATTATAATTTGCAAAAAATTACTGATTTATATCGAATATCTTTAAAGTAATCACTATGGATTTTGATTTGACTAAGAAAGTTGACTTCAACTTTCCATATGAAGACGATCACGATCGACTGACTCAGACTGACTGATTCAGACGGACTAACTAGTCAGAGCGAGAAAAAACTAGTCAGAGCGAGAAAAAACCAACGGAGATCGTCTAACTAGACGGAAAAAGTGCTAGTGTGACGCCGCCTTGCTATTTTCACGAAGACATATGTCAAGTCCATCCTGATAGAATATTGTGGTGAAAATGTTGAACAAATATTTTTCTTTTCAGTCATCATATAATTTCCATCATGTATTTATGAAAGAGGTGTTAGGAAAGCATGTATCGCGAAAATATTCCTCTCCAAAATGTAGGTAGTAGTTACGGCGAGGGGGGGGGGGGGAGAGAGAGAGAGAGAGAGAGAGAGAGGAGAGAGAGAGAGAGAGAAGAGAGAGAGAGAGAGAGAGAGAGAGAGAGAGAGAGAGAGAGAGAGAGAGAGAGAGAAATTTTTTTTTATCCTATCCTGCCCGGCGAATAGCATGTGTTAAAAATATATAATTAGGTAAACGAAATCTATCATTGAAAGTTATCATTGAACTGTGTTCTCTATCATATTTGGTTTCTGAAGACAATATCCTCTCTCTCTCTCTCTCTCTCTCTCTCTCTCTCTTCTTCTTTTCTCTCTCCTCTCTCTCTCTCTCTCTCTCTCTCTTTGTCTGTTTTCCCTGTGCCTCTCGCCTCGCCATAGCTACTCTACTACACTTTGAAGGGCAATATTTTCGCTTAACTTTCTTAATGATAACTTTTCCCCAAACACATGCTAGATATTATGAGATTTATGTACACACAAATATTGGCTTAACATATACATTACAGTTTTCTCTTTGGAGACTATAAAAATGTGTTCGCTAAAATAACACACCAATTTCGACACTAGATGCTCCGCCGACACTGCTCAACAACCAGCCTTATCACGTCCTGTTGAAGACTGTTTGCCAGCTCGATTCTGCCCGGCGAACACCATCCATGTATACGTGTTAAAAGGAATAAATAAATATACAGCTTCAACCAATACTCCTTATTCCTAAACATGTGCACTATCTTCTTTTTATCCCTAGCTAACAAACAAATTAAGCTTCGGGGACTGTGGGAACAGTGGCGTAGCTAGATATCTATCAATGGGGTGGCACCAGGGGGTGCACGTACAGTTGTGTATGTGGGGGCACTATGGCAAAAGGAGCTCAGAGGCATTCTGATGGCACATAGAAGGAAGGGTATTGGCATATATCGTTAGTCACAGGCAGTGGCGTCACCAGGCAAAAAAATTTGGGGGGGCTTTAGCCCCGGGGTGGTGATGGGCGAGCGCAGCGAGCCTATCCAGCTGGGGGGTCGGGGGGGTAATTTTGAAAATTAATCAGTTCCAGGGTAATTTTGAGGCCCAAAAAAGAGAAGAAAGTGGAATTAAGCTTTAATTACATGACACATAAATTAATAGAAGGCCTCTTCCATTTGCGACATTTCAAGAACCAGTTCACGGAACCCAAGAGTTCAGGCGTTCCATTTGCGCACGAAAACCTGGGTCCGAGGCAAAGCGCGTAGTGACTCAGCAAAACCCGTGAACTTTCTCTACTCACATTGAGAGGTGGGTAGCTTGGGTAGAGTTTTCAGTTCATAACAAACAATGGTCGCCTTGGGCCCTATTTCTCTTATCGTGATGGGTTTTCCGCATGCACGAGTCGGAGAGGATATCAGACGGCATACAAGAGGCATACATGGCTGGTGGAGTCCATGCGTTCCCGCGATCTTAAACTTAATATGATCCCTTCACATAGCAGCTAGCTGAGTTATATCTCTCGTTATCTCTCTTGTTATCTCTCTCGTTATCTTCTCTCTTGTTATCTCTCTCGTTATCTCTCTCTCGTTATCTCTCTCTCGTTATCTCCCTCTCTCGTTATCTCTCTCTCTAGTTATCTCTCTCTCTCTCGTTATCTCTCTCTCTCTCTCGTTATCTCTCTCTCTCTCTCGTTATCTCTCTCTCTCTCTCGTTATCTCTCTCTCTCGTTATCTCTCTCTCTCATTATCTCTCTCGTTATCTCTCTCTCTCTCTCTCTCGTTATCTCCTTCGTTATCTCTCTCTCTCTCGTTATCTCTCTCTCTCTCTCTCTCTCTCTCTCTCTCTCTCTCTCTCTCTCTCTCTCTCTCTCTCTCTCTCTCCTCTCTCTCTCTCTCTCTAAATTGCCTCGCCAGCTGAGTATGTTTGTAAACAAAAAACGGGGTTTTTGCGTTCCATTTGTGACACGCGAACCCAACCCTGAACCCAGAACCCAACCCTGAACTGAAAGAACTGGTTCATGCAACTTGGGTACAAATGGAAGAGGCCTTCAGCTAGAGTTATACCATGCATCATACCATATTAACTAAATTTGATAATATGAAGAAACATTTTATTCTGCCTATACAAATAAAATTGCCATTTTTCTCTCTCCACTAACAAACACAAAGGAATTGCACAATGTATGTTTCTGGTTTGTTTCTCAGTAAGGTTTTATCTTGATAATGAAAAAAAAATATAAATATAAACTTACAATATATTCAAGGTATTTCCCTTATTGCACAAAAACAGGTACATGGGATACTGTAGTTACAACAGTTAAACAGTAAACATAAGTGTGAAAAATAAGGTTTTGCTCTGGCATGGAAAATTGGATAAATATTCCTTTTTATTGTTTTTGGGTAGCAGGCTACTAGCAGCAATTTTGGGGGGGCTGAGTCCTTGACTTGGGGGGGCTAAGTCCCCCTTAGCCCCCCCGCGGTGACGCCACTGGTCACAGGTCCAAGCAGATTACGGCAGCCATGACCAGTAGCGGGCACATGGGGGGCTCCGGATTCTCATGGGGAGGCACGTGCCCCCCCGTAGCTACGCCACTGGCTATAGCCAATCTGACGTTATGTAAGGTAGAACGATAACGAGGCAACAGCCATTACTTTGCAGGAAAGACTAAACAACCTCAAATCATACATACGCTCTCCCTCCCTCCCTCCCTCCCTCTCCCATTCAAGAGTAGCGCCGCCAGGAAATTTTGACTGGGGTGGCCAAGGTTGGACACAGATCTAGTGTGGGGTGGCCATGGCATAGCCATTAAAAAGAAATGGTTGAATTTTCATTTAGACATCGATCTGACATAGATTTTTTCTGAGTGGAGTAACCAATATGATTGCAGGGGTGGCCATGGCCTACCCCTAGTTCCGCTACCCACTGCCCACTCATTCCTCTCACTCGCTCTCCCACTTCCGCACTTTCTCTCTCTACTTACCTTACGTTGCAGAAATATGAAGAAAAGCAACAAAATAAAGCGTTGTTCGGCCCTTCCAGCTGCCTACACACGCGTCCTGCCTCCTCGCCGGCTCGCTTTCGACTGTCGCTCGCACCGGATTACTCAAGGAGCTCAACACTGCTTCGAAACACTAGCCTAAACCTTTCCCTTATTCCTTCCCACGCCCTTACCTGTTGACCTTTGACCAATAATTCTAGACCTGTAACGTTATCTCTATGTCTTAAATGTTAGTAAATGTGAGCTAATAATAGTGTTGGTCTAGTTTCGTAGTATATTTTTTAAAGTTTATATTGAGTGTTCGTTAGTGCTTCGAATTCATTAACAGCGTCGAAGAGGATAGTGGGTAGGATATATACTTTTCTTCTTCTTTTTTTGCTACTAATACGTAGTTGGGGTTGTGGGTTGTTGAAGGACAGTATTGCCTTGTTAGGAGTGGCGTAACTAGGTATTTATCAATGGGGGGCACCTGGGGGGCACTAGGCAAGCAGAGCTCAGGGGCCACTCTGATACCACATTAAAGGCGTATAAGGGCATATTCTAAGATTAGATCAGTGGTGGGTATTAGGGCATTATATAGAATACTAGCCGCAAAGCCGCCCTCCGGGCGGCCTTTTTGGCTAGCTCCTGCGGAGGGCCAAACACAGACTCTCCAGATAGCCCCTTCTAACTTTCCTGAAATCATGGATGTAGAAATGTATGTATTAACGCCAACCCATCCCAACCCATTCACTCACCCATTACCCATCACCCCCCACCCATTCACTCCCCATACCATCACCCCCAACCATCACCACCCATACCCCATCACCACACACCACACCCATCACCCCCCACACATTCACTCACCCACACCCCCAACCCATTCACTCACCCATCACCCCACACCCATTACCCATTCACTCACCCATTACCCATCACCCTACATCAAGGTTTCCTCAATTCTCGCAACCCACTTTTTTTTCTCACAATTCTCGCTAATAGGCTGCTTAAAAAAAAAGAAAAAAAAAGAAAAAAAAGAAGTGATCAGATCATCTCATAAGTGGGCTTAAAACCTTCCCCTGGTCAACCTGATTCCAAAACTGACATATGATGGGATTCCGCCACGGGGGGCGGCACCTATCGCGGACAGACACACACACTTTCGCTTATATTATTATAGACGGCAGCCATGGCCAGTGAGGGGGCGCCTGGGGGGTACATTATTCTCATGGGGGGGGGGGGGGGGGCACCCCGCAGCTACGCCACTGTATCGGAAATCACTATTTTGGGGTGGGTGTGTGCAGTTTATGTGCACATTGTGCAGTTTAAACTAATACACGATTGGTGGCTTTAATTGTATCCTGAAAGTTTCGTTCTCATCATACCAGATACAATCTCTTCAAGCCAGTTTATCACAATACAATTGAACACATACACGGTACAATAATTTAAAGTTATTAAATCAGCAAAGATCTTCAATGATTTATTACAAACAAAAGCATAAGTCTACAACAAGATAAAAAAAAAAGAAAGACCATGACAGTCTGTAATATACATCATATATTATACTGCACAGATTCAAGATGACTACTTCCATTACTCTTACATTATGGTTTATATACATGTCTTGAGTGGGCTGCTTAGCTTAATAATGCAATATTGAACTGGACATTACAGAGCAAGGCGTGGCACCACACCGGCCCCGAGAGGAACAGTAACACTGATGTCGGGACCCGCGGCCTGGCCAACGCCGCTCACTCTGTGTACTGTTATATGGAAGGAATATTTGCCTCACCAGACACTCCTGCAGCTGCCCTCACTTGCTGAAGTCAAATTGGTCCAACCTCTGCCTGTCCCTTTGACTAGTAGTTACCCCTAAAGGCAATCAAATTCAGTATTGGCTACTTTACACCTATGAATTACTGTCAAAGAGACTCTCACTATGGGCCAAGAGCACCTGGGAACCTGGACCGAGGCTGTGCCCCACTGGAAGCCCGCGTCAGCAGGGGTAAGGTGCCCTGCCGACCCTGCCAGCCTGTGGTGCCTGCCTGCCCACCACTACTCTCTTGTAGCAGAGAGCAACAGTCTGTACTATAATTCTAAGTTGGTACAGCTACAATATGGAAGAGATTGGTTTTAAGTATAATATCCAGGCATCTTTAGTTACAACAATTACAGATTTGCTTCCCAGAAATGACCCACCACCAGGCCAGTGTGGCGCCGCCCACCGCCACACCGTGGGCGGCAGCGAGGGCGGCGCCTCTCACTGCTTGTATATCAAGGCACCAATTTGAAGGATTTTGGTAATTACAACCAATGCCAGACATGAAGAACAATAACCCGAGGAAGACCACTTAGCCACAACAGCTTGTGAAAGACCTGAGCGCTACACTTAACAAGGTTGTAAATCTAACACAACACAGCCTTAAATCAATGCTGCACATTATATACATAATTGCATATGTACTTGCAAAAAAATTATCACAAACAAAAAGATGTACAATAAGTAACAAACAAAGACAAGAAATCACAGACACAATGATAAAAAATAAATAAATTACAGTACAATAATTATTACTACTGTATTAATAATAGTAATGGTGTCCTACAACACTATAATATAAGGGATTCTTGGCACAGTCTCCGGCAGCCACTTCTGCCCTGACGCCCCGGGGCCGCTGTGGCCTCCAGCAGGCAATGCAGTTGTCACAAACACTATTAACTTTCTATTGAACTTGAAAATGACTAGGCAAAGCTGAAGGTCAACCTGTACACTTTGGAGACCTCTTTGTGCCTTTCTTCAACATTGTCTAGACTACAGAAAGCATTCTATTCTGTAGCTTTAGAAATAATAAAAGCTTGTCTGTTTTCTCTGCGTCCACACGGGACACTAATGATTCCTGCCATCTTTGGTAAGACAGTAAACTGAGGACAAGATCTCGCTGCAGAGAAGTTATCTAACAAATACATCATGTTGACCAGGCGACAGCAGCCAAGGACACACGTTGCTGGTCGTCCTTGCTGCACATTGGCCATTGAAGTAGAGGCATCATATGATTCCTTTAATACAAATTTATGAACATTAATTATAAAGCTACAATCAAAACAAAGTGTTCGGTGGTGGACAATCAACACTGCCATCTCTCGGGCCCTCTCGGGCCCTCTCAGCCTCGCTACGGTGCCAAGAACAGTGACAGAAATATGAAGATACATAATAGATTACAATTAGATGAGATCATTAATGAAGTCGCCTGCTTTGCCACACACCCAGACTGGTTCCTTCCTGGTGCATTTGAGTTTGTACTAAACAATGTGCCTCACAAGAGGATTGTTTGATTTACATGAACTCCCATTAAAATAAATAAATCAGTCAGCTTATACTTTTAGAAAAGTTCTACACATTAAGTATCATTGGTTCTTTTGCAAGATAATAGGATTGATGCCCAACTTGGCTGTAAGCACCAAGTTTGACATTTGGTTGAGAAATATCCTGAGCCAAAAAGGGAACAATATTTCCTTATACCATCCACTCTTTGGTTGTGAAAAAGGCCTCATAATATTTTGGAACACAGGTAATGTGAGTGTGGTAGTCTCCGTGTGGAGGGAGCAGCTATAGTGGTTCGCCATTCACCCTCAGACAACACAGCGTTCTCGTGTTGCTCCTCTCACTCGCCGAGGCTGAACATTCCGGTCACCGAGAGATCTTTCCTATGACCCAATATCCTCTACTTTGTCCAGGTGTTAGCTCTGCTCTTCAAAGATACAGCAGCAGCACGTAAGTGTACACACACACACACACACACACACACATGCATACATACATGCATACATACATACACACACATGCAATGCATACATGCAATGCATACATACACAATGTGATAAGCAGACAGTGAAAGTAACATTCTCATAAGACAATGCTTCAGAGAATCTCAGCTGGTAATACAAGATTGACTGGTTTCCTTTAGTATACTGATAACTGAAAAGTCTATCAGCAAAGATTTTAGAAAGGATCATCATGTACCACAGGTCTATAATATTTTCATGTAAGAATGGGGGAGGATATTTTCATAAGAGAACAGAGGATATTCTTCATGAGAGAAGAAGACAAGTAAGCTGCATACATTTGAAAATTAAATAGTTTTGATTTAGTGCCATTCAGATTACTATGAAAAGGATAACTTTATGAGGTGAAAATAAAGTTACTGAACTTGAGAAATCATCCGCAGGGAGAAAAATGAGAACAATCAAAAAGTAAAAAGGGAGAAAATGAGAGAAAGAAAAGTATTTTTGATGACAGAAACCAAAGTAGGGATTGGAAAAGATGGAAAGTGAACCTTCTAAATATGGAATTCTGGAAAGAACAAGAGGACACAGGAACAAATCAAAATACAAAGTTTTGAAATATAGCTTTCCGAGTACATAGAAGAGGTATTGATTGTTGAAACAACCTGAGTATGAAAATGGTGATTTTAAAATCAAGGGTGAATGAAAGTTGGTATGGATAGAAGAAAATACAAGTACTCAAAGCCTGCATACTACAATTAGTTAAATACAAAGACACACACACACACACACACACACACACACACACACACTTGATGCTGCACTACACTCAGGGACGGACTTTCTTTTCCATACTGCGAAAGAAAAATATCTTCTTTCACCACAGTTGTGACATCCGACAAGAATGCATCACTTAGTGTTCTGAGCATGACTGACTCCTTGTTGCCTGCCACAGAACCTATTACCTTAACATTGCACTAACTCCTCTAAAACAGACATTGCAAAATTATGCCAAGAATGCGCACATTTCTATTTGAATCATTGAGCAGGTTATCAGAAGAGATCATTATTGATTTGATTAAGCTTGATACATGTATGTATGTGTATGATTTCAAAACTGAATGTTAATGCACATAAGAGGTATTTTACGATGGTCTTGGCGCAACCCCTTGCCACTTGCCCCCAGACAGCCGTCACTGCTGCTGTCTGAAGGGTCTTGCCTGGTGTGCCATAGACTATTTCTGTTTCACCAATCCGTGTATCGCTGCCCCCCCTTCTCCACTCTTTGGTAAACACTGGGGGCAGCGCGGAGACACATCACCGGCCTCCCCCACGCACCCCTGTGGGCCGCAGGGTTCAGTCTGGCGTTGCAATGCGCCCAACACTGAGGTGTGCAAGGGAGGCCAAGTAGGCTTTTCTGTGCCCTTTTGACTATCATCATGGGCAGTGATTTGATAAAAAACTAACAGTATTAGCTGTGAGGTAGAGCGCACATGCTCCATTGGTCTCAAACACAGGCGTAGGTTCAAGTTTGCCAGGAAAGAAATGTCACCAAGCTGCCCTAGGATCACTGAAGGTGGTGTGCAGGCAATACTACTGTACAGTTTGCATAGTTTACGAGGCCCGCACACCACTCAGCGATGCAGCGGCTGCCACACTGAACAACTTTAATTTCTTCAACAGATATGGAGAGCCTATGTTGAAAATTTCAGTGAAATGTTTTTTATAGTGCATTCTCAAAGAACACTATATACATAACAATCCTTCATTTATGATAAAATGAAACTTTTCATGATGTCAAGATTCAAGGGATTCATAGTTCACAGAACATGATTCTTTCCATCATAATTCAGTTATTTCCACACTTTCAGGTGAGCCAACAAAAATATCAAACTCACATTTGATCAAAGAACTAAACAGACATATAGAAGAAAAAAAATACTTTCATAATCCATGGCATAAAGATGGCATGGACAAAGGTTTGCCCTCAGACTTCCTCGCCGTCCAGCTCAGCATACTGGCGGAGGCAAGAGAGGGCGTAGACCAGCCTCTCCCGCACCATGGCGTCACAGCCAACCTCGGCCAGCTGGGAAAGGCGGTAGGTGAAGGACTGCCGGTCACTGCTGATGAACATAATGCTGACATCAGACCGCTCACCTGCAATCACTATCTTGGTGTGGTCCTTGAAGAAATTGATCTGTGGGGACAAGGTAAAAAATAACAATGATAGAACAGAAAAAGATATACAAATTAAGATCACAGTAAGGGCTTGTAAATAGCATTTAAAACAAATATATTTAGAGACAGAGCGAGAGAGAGAGAGTGAGAGAGAAAAGCATGACAGAATACATACCTGGAAGGTGCCGTTGCTAAGCTGCATGATGATGGACTTTGGGGTTCTGTCCCAGCGCCGCACGTGGGGGATCACGCTGCCGCGCCCCACCACCGCCCGGCTGCTGCGCACGTCCCCGGCCTCCGTCAGGTTCTCCTCCATGTAGGTGGCAAAGTAGCGGAGCAGCTGGTAGCGCTCCTGGAGCCAGGCAGGCAGCGAGCCGGCCTGGTGCACCACTAGGCGTCCAGATGAATCCGTGAACTCCACTCGGCTAACATCCACAAACATTTGAGCCATGAGTTGGGAAAGCTTACGGCATAACTTAGGGTAAATTTCCAGTTTGACACTGAATTTACTCTGGTGGACGAAACTATTTTTTTCTGATGAGTTTTGAAATGTTTTGAATTAATCTGCTAATTGTTTGTCGCAAATCACGATTTTTTTTGTGTGTGTGTGTGTGTGATTTGTGACAAAAATTATTGAAAAACAAATTGAGCCTAACCGAACCTATACTCACCAGAAAGAAATAGTTTCGTCCACCAAAGTGAATTCGGTGTCAAACTGGAATACGTAATACCAAACTTAACGTTACAATTGAAATAACAGAGACTATGGAATGGTATCTGCTGGGATTTATGTCTGCATCTCAAAATGAAGCTTTAAAGTATGGCAGGTAAATATTTGGGTAAATCATAAGTGCACCAGTAACCCTAATGCCAAGGACTATATAAACAAGATGCCCAATAATACATTAAAAGAAAACATATGCTTGATGTGACTCAATGTAATATCAATGCCTGGATACACTAAATTTCTTTCATGATAAGACAACAACAATGGTGGACCCGGAGAGACTTACCTCTTGTCTGGACTTATACTGATCCGGGTGAGGTCGTTGAAGAACACACCCACACAGTTGTCGGAGAGCTGGTAGCCAAAGCCATACTTGTTGGAGTAATCGATCCACTTGGAGATGAAGAGTGGCGTGTGGTTGAGGACGGCTGGGTTGGTGCTCATGTCTATGGGTGTAAAATGATCATAAAAATGTGTCATAAAGTTTGAGGCATTCACAAGGCAGGTTAAGAGTGTATACATATGAATTACTTTAAAGGGTAATCCAGAAAAAAAGTTAATTGGGCTCAGCATTCAAAATAGTTTCCTGAAGGTGAATAAGAGGTGAAGAATAAGAAGGTGAACTTTTCACCCTTTACAAATTTAATATAAATATGCACATGTATTATTCACAGGTTGTTTTATTATGGAAGGATTCACATATGCAGAAATCTATTCCCTATTTTAATCTAATGCTTGTCAAAATTCAAGCAGCTTGTAACTGTTTATTTCTCATTTTCTTACTCTACAAAGCCAGTCTATGTTTGGAATACTACAAGTAACAAATCTAGAGGACAGCACTGCCACCCACCATCAGGCATGTTGTCCAGACAGGCCGCCAACAGGTTATACAGAGTGCCAGAGGTGACGTCCCTCTTCTTGGTCGCCGCCGCAATGCCCGTTGAGGCTTTGTTGTCGGTGGTGCAAATGACTGACGAGAGCTTCTGGCGCAGGCATGCAGACAACGTGCCTCCCGTGTCCTTCTTGCGAAGCTCCTCCTTGGGGATGGCGGTGGAGGTGAGCCGGGTTGGAGGAGGACTTCCCAGACCCAGACCCAGACCCAGACCGCCCTCCAGGATGGAAATCTGTATATGTAGAACAGAGAGAGAGAGAGAGAGAGAGAGAGAGAGAGAGAGAGAGAGAGAGAGAGAAATCAGTCTGGGGGCATAACATCTAACCAGTCAAAATTATCTGACTATCATGGGAGCAATAGTTTTTTTGTTGGAAATTTTGTGGTTAGTACTTTGAATTGACAAATATCGGTTTGCATACACTTTCAACCTCTCCCTAACAAAAGCGTAAGTAAAGTAGAAGTGTTGACAATACATACAAAGCAACTCAATAGGAGTAGCTGCAGAGAGGGTAAAGGTTGGTATTCGTGGGTATCACAAGGGCAAACTCACATGATATAACCTTTGATATGTGATGGTGACTTTGAGTCTAGCTCGATGCAAAACACCCATTAACACCATAAAACCCAATACTCTAGTCTATTTTTTTTTAACGAGGCAAAAATCCCATTCTATCTTAAGGTCTCATGCTTAAAATTATGCCTATATTTACCTGATAATATGGTTAACTCTGATAAAATACAACTGAAATTTAGAAGAACCGTACTAATTCCCTTCTCCTGGCACCAAATATTAGTCAGTAAGCAGCAGAGTCAGGATTTTTCACCTCATTAAAAAACCCAAAGTATAGATACAATGAGACTCCTGCAGTGAACAGCTAAGCCCGATATCCTTATATACATGACCCACCGCACAAAGGCAAAGCTCAACAGTGTACAAGGAGACCAAGAAACACATTTTATATACCGGTGATAACAAAACATCACATCATCTTTAGATTATCGTTATTAGATGAGATTTATATTATTACCCTATTGTTGATTAGGTCTCCTGGTATCTGTTATTCCTATGTATTCCTATGTAGTATCTCCCTCACCTTGTCTGTCTGAGGCTTCTGGTTGGGGATGCGGAGGGTGGAGACCGAGGTGGTGATCTTCTTGATGTCCTGGCAGAGCGGGTGTTGCTGCTGGGACTGTGACTGAGGCAGGGAAGGCGGGTGCTGGAGCTGTTGTTCAGGCATCGACACGGACTTGCCAATCGTCTCCAACCCAAACTTAGGAGGCTGAGTGCAGGCTGAGGAAGGCAAGGTCGTAGGCACCACACCTGGGAAGAACATTAAAGGTCAAGTCAGGTCAGGTCCAGAACACCATGTAAATTACCACATTATTCTCAAGCAGTCCCATGCAATGCAATACCTGATTTGCTTTGGTAGGTGTGTTTGGTAGCCTATAGGTAAAGATGAGGGCATACGCTAAGCTGCGCGTGGCCTCGGTGCTCATCTCCGTCGCATTAGCTTTTAGTAGCCTATGACAGCTTACAATACAGAGGGGGCTCACATTTTGCTCTAGGGGGTTGTGATGTCTGAGGCATAACCTGGGGCTTTCTTGATAGTTGGTAATACATCAAGACATGAACACCACCCAATTCACAAACACCACCACAACCTTCAAAAGTGTGTGCGTGTGCGTGTGTGTGTACGTGTGTGTGTGTGTACGTCTGTGTGTGTGTGTGTGTGTCTGTGTGTGTGTGTGTGTACGTCTGTGTGTGTGTGTGTGTACGTCTGTGTGTGTGTGTGTGTGTGTACGTCTGTGTGTAGTCTGTGTGTGTGTGTGTGTGTACGTCTGTGTGTGTGTTGTGTGTGTGTACGTTTTGTGTGTGTGTGTGTGTGTGTGTACGTCTGTGTGTGTGTGTGTGTGTGTACGTCTGTGTGTGTGTGTGTGTGTGTACGTCTGTGTGTGTGTGTGTGTGTGTACGTACGTACGTGTGTGTACGTACGTACGTGTACGTACGTACGTACGTACGTGTACGTACGTACGTACGTACGTGTACGTACGTACGTACGTGTACGTACGTACGTACGTGTACGTACGTGTAGTGTACGTACGTACGTACGTGTGTGTACGTGTACGTAGTGTTGTGTAGTACGTCGTACGTGTGTGTACGTACGTACGTGTGTGTTGTACGTACGTACGTACGTACGTGGTGTGTCGTACGTACGTACGTACGTGTGTGTACGTACGTACGTACGTACGTGTGTGTGTACGTACGTACGTGTGTGTACGTACGTACGTACGTGTGTGTACGTACGTGTACGTGTGTGTACGTACGTACGTGTGTGTACGTACGTACGTACGTACGTGTGTGTGGTGTGTGTGTGTGGTGTGTGTGTGTGTGTGTGTGTGTGTGGTAGTGTTGTGTGTGTGGGTGTGTGTGTGTGTGTGTGTGTGTGTGTGTGTGTTGGTGTGTGTGCGTGCGTACGTGTACGTGTACGTGTCGTACGTGTACGTGTGTGTGTGTGTGTGTGTGTGTGTGTGTGTCATGAGATAATAAGACCAATAATGATATTCCATTCTCGAGGGCTTGATATCGACGTGGTGTATTAATATCTAAGAGTCATTAAATATTCACACTCGAGATCCTGACACGTAACAAGGTGGTGCTCAAGAATGCCGTGTATTTACTGGTGCAGGTCTGTTTTTTCTTCAATCTTTTACGTGTGTCGTGAGGGGGGGTGGCATGAAACGAAGTCACTACACTACACTTTACGCTTCTTTACGTCTCACATAGTCACTGTAATTACATAAAATCACCAAATTACGTCAACTACCTAGAAAGAAAGAACATAAAAAACAGTGAGGTACATAATCCAGTACATAAGCCACCACTCTAAACCTTCCTCATGTTAGCTGCTGAAATGGCTGGGATTACACTACACTCGCCGCACGTTAAGTTGGCGAAAATGGGGCCCCTTCACTTCCCCCTTCCGAACGCACGGGATTGGCTGTGGCATAGACTGTGGTATTGGGTGTTGGGTGAGAATGCCTTACTCTTTACTACTACGCCTTACTACCCGAATGCCTTACTACACTTTACGCAAGTTTCGCTCTAAAGTCCCAACACCCAACACCTCAGCCAACCCCGTGTGTTATAGTGCAAGTACTGTAAGGACACACAAGAGGCTTAACCAGTCAGTGGTTGGCCAAGGAGCGGCGCGTCACCCACCTGTCGTGAAGAACTCGTGGCTGAGCAGCTGGTCGAGGCGGGGCCGCGCGTTGGGGTCGGGGTGCAGGAAGCGGCGCATAAGGTTGCGGGCCGCGTCGCTCACCAGGGGCGGGATGACGTACTTGTTGGTGGTGATGCGTGCGTACGTCTCCTTCAGGGTGTCTGTCTCGAAGGGCGGCTGTCCTACCAGGAGCGCGTACCTGCAACAGACACACAGATATATAGAGATAGTTTGTTGACCACAGTCTTATAATATTGGTGATGTGATGGTGGCTTTGAGTCTAGGTCGATGCAAAACACAACCATTAACACCATAAAACACAATACTATACATACTCTTGTTTTTTTTAAAGAGGTGAAAAATCCTGACCCCTTGCTACTTACTGACTGATTTACACATATTTTTTAGTTTCACAAGCGAATACATATACCAGATTTAACTAAAACAAGACAGTAGACTATTTTAGAGTTCCGGTCGATTCGGCCGTATTTTTTTCGGCCGTGAACTATTTCGGCCGTGAGACGTTTAGGCCGAAGGGACCGGTGCAGGGCTGTGAACTTTTGTAGCCCACGTTGTCGCACCGAGCCACCAGATTAATCGTATTTTCAGATAAATACGACCGATAAGTACAACCTTAGGTAAAATATGTATTCACTAAATGACTTTAATTTCATATTCAGGCTTTACACCACATACATAATGTGTCACACATACTACTATGCGTCAAAATCATAATACATATATATTATATAGTATAGTCATATCCCTATTATATTATTTGATATATATATGACTATACTTATATATAGGCCTTGACATGCATGACTCTTCTATACGTATGCTTCACATCGACACTACTATGTGCCACATCACACAACTAGTTTCACATCACACGGTACATACAACCAATTCACGGTTAACATCCCTGATTCACCTTAAAATGTCTTTACTTTTGATCAGTTGAACAACCATTAACATCTATTCGTATTCACTGCATACTACATCGTCACATAATATATATATATATATATATATAATATATATATATATATATATATATATAATATATATATAATATATATAATATATATATATATATTAATATTAAATCATATCTATCTATACTATCTTCAATATCACATACTATGTCCACATCAACAACTAGTGTATCACACACACTGGTACAAATCAACACCACATCATCATATGTTTAAATCCTTGAATGCTCACCTTAATATAAACTGTATTTAGCTGTTTTGAGTGAGTTGAACAATCGTTAAATTCTCTCTACGTCATTCTCTCATATGCTTGTCAGATGTCACGATAGTGATATATATATATATATATATATATATATATATATATATATATATATATATATATATATATATATATATATATATATATATATATATATATATATATATATATATATCAGAAAAACTGGTACTATACATTTAGGATGAAATATATGTGAAATAACAGTTTGGTTATTTAGGCCGTATACAATTTAGGCCGTATGTTGTTTAGGCGTGAGACGATTCGGCCGTTTGTCAGTTTGGGCGTCACGACCTAAATTATATACGGCCGAAACGACCTGGACCCACTATTTTAGTATACACTCATATAGCTACAAGGTCAATCAATTATATCCACGCCGGTGAAATCAATAAATGTAATAATTAAGTAAAATTGCCACTTTCAACTCCACCATTAGCGATGATGAACTACGAGATCGATTTAAGAAAATGACTATAATAACACACATCAATTATCATTAGTGTATGATGGTGATAACTACGTGTGTGTGTGTGTGTGTCTGTGTGTGTGTGTGTGTGTCTGTGTGTGTGTGTGTGTGTGTGGTGTTGGTGTGTGTGTGTGTGTGTGTGTTGTGTGTGGTATGTGTGTAGTGTCTGTGTGTGTCTCGTGTGTCTGTCGTCATGATGCTCCTGGCCCAGAGTCTGTCGTAGGAGTGGCCGAGCTTGTTGAGCACTTCAGGGGCGATATAGTTGGGCGTGCCGCAGATGGTCCGGCTGAGGGGAGGGGGAGATAGAAAATACTAATAATACTAAAAATAATAATAATAATAAAAATTTCATTCTCACCCGAAGGCATACAGGAAACACAACAACGCTATAATACACAGACATGAGGGAATGACCTTAAGTACTAAAGCAAATATAAGACGACCGTAAGGACAATCTCGACGAAGGGACAACTTTTTTTTATCTACACAATTACAACCAAGGATAATATACATAGCTCTAATATACTATTTATAACTAATATACTATCTATAACTCTATCATTGTATCCATAACTCTATACTTTCATAACCCTATCCATATATCATAAATCAATCCATATACTAACTATCCTTGGTAACTACTCTCCACGTCTGCACATTTGACATTCACAACAAACAAATATTCTTAAGAAGATTCTCCTTAAAAGACAGTCTGGTGTGGCAGAAAAGAAAGACCCACAAATTCCACAACCACAGAGAAAGTGTTAATACAAAAAGAAAAGAAAATGAGTACCTATAATATAAATACTGATAGAAAAGGAACTATAAAGGAAAAAAGACCACATTATATAAAGATACGTATAAGGAGACCGCACAGAACCGTCTTGACGCATGCATGACCACAATACGTTCTGCATGACCACACTACGTTCTATCTCATCACAAATTCACGACCACAACACACAAACATTCTAACGGAGGGTCGGATTACAGACCAACACCTTGTCTTGAATACTGTGCAGGGGAAAGTAAGGAAGTACCTGGTCACTGTACACGTATAGACCCACATATAGACATCACAGGACGTTATTTTCATGCTAGTCCTTCCCCTCTACACACACCCTTTTCCTCCCCCTTCCCCACTTTACACACCCCTTCCCCCCTCCCACTACCGTACAATTAAATCACCCCCGTATATAAGACTCTACTTCACCCTGGCCATAGAGTGTATGCCCTGGCGTAATCCTCCTCACTGCAGCCTTGGTCGTAAATTAGGAGGAGCTAGAACATTTACTTTGCATGCACCGCACTAAGTCTTAATGGGATTCATCGTCTAATACAAGTCTAGCCAAGCCCCAGTTCTTGTCTCAGTTAAGCCGTCTCCCTCCACCTCCCACCCACCCTTCCCGCGATATATTGGTCGGAATTATCTCATTGTTGCGGCGAGGGAAGTGAGGGAAGGGGGAGGGAGGTGGTGGTTGAGCATCATTAAGATAGTCTTTGGGTGAAGTAACTGTGCTCGATATCCAGTGAAGGGCAGAGGAGGGCAGAGCTAGCAGGGAAAGGGAGCAACAGGGTAGGGATGAAGGGATGAGAAAGCAGGGAAGTGAGGAAAATTCAGAGGACAAAGAGGATAGTTAAAATTTGGGAGAGATCAAGAGAAAAGGAAAATAAAAACAGAAGGATAAATAGAGAAGATACAGCACCAGGAAAGAGAAGAGGCAACTAGCAAGAGATTGTTAGAAATATAACAGGGAAGATATGAGAGAGAGAGAGATGAGAAGAGAGAGGAGAGAGAAGAGAGAGAGAGAGAGAGAGAGAGAGAGAGAGAGAGAGAGAGAGAGGAGAGAGAGAGAGAGAGAGAGAGAGAGAGAGAGAGAGAGAGAGAGAGGGAGAGGGGAGAGGGGGAGGAGGAGGAGAGAGGGGGAGAGAGGGAGGGAGAGAGAGGAGAGAGAGAGAGAGAGAGAGAGAGAGAGAGAGAGAGAGAGAGAGAGAGAGAGAGAGGGGAGAGAGAGAGAGAGAGAGAGAGAGAGGCGACTAGCAAAAGTGTTAGAAAAGTTAAAAAAAGACATGCAAAATACAACAGGGAAGAGAGAGAGAGAGAGAGAGAGAGAGAGAGAGAGAGAGAGAGAGAGAGAGAGAGAGAGAGAGAGAGAGAGAGAGAACACACACCGTGGCCACCGAGAGACATGTCTCTCGGTGGTCTCGCACGCACGCACGCACGCACGCACGCACGCACACACACAGACACTCACACGTTGCGGTTATCATCAACACGTGTCGCGAGGCCGAAGTCACCAATCTTGACCGCCATGTCCTCCGTCAAGAACATGTTGCCCAGCTTCAGGTCCCGGTGGATGACGTGCTGTTGGTGCACGTAGGCGACGCCCTCCGCCAGCTGCCGCATGTAGTACCGCACCTCGGGCTCCGTCAGGGTGCGCCGGTGCTTCAACACGTGCACCAAACTCTGGGTGGAGGGGAAGAACAGAAGAACATAAGAAAACAAGGAATAAGTAAAGACAAATGTGTGTTCCTTTCTATTAAGAACAGAAGAACATAAGGAATAAATAAAGACAAATGCGTGTTCCTTTCTGACCACCTATTAATTAAAAACATAAGAAAATAAGGAAGCTACAAGAGGCAGTGAGACCTACACGTGGTAGTTCCTGTAAGAAGGAGGAGATGGAAAGTGGGTGATTATAATAGTGGCGCCTGATGCTGTTGGGCTGGGCTGGGCTACACACGCACACACACACGCGCACACGCACACACAACAGGGTAATTCGTCTTACTTCTCCTCCTCTTCTTCTCCTATTTCTATCTACTTCTCTTCTTCTTCTCCTACTACTCCTCCTCCTCTTCTCTCCTACTTCTCTGGTTCTCTTCCTCCTCATTCATCATAATTATACTCTCCACTACGGCAATACGTCTTCCTCCTCCTCTTGAGCTCTCCACTACGGCAATACGTCTTCCTCCTCCTCTTGAGCTCTCCACTACGGCAATACGTCTTCCTCCTCCTCTTGAGCTCTCCAATACGGCAATACGTCTTCCTCCTCCTCCTCTTGAGCTCTCCACTACGGCAATAAGTCTTCCTCCTCTTCTTGAGCTCTCCACTACGGCAATACGTCTTCCTCCTCCTCCTCTTGAGCTCTCCACTACGGCAATACGTCTTCCTCCTCCTCTTGAGCTCTCCACTACGGCAATACGTCTTCCTCCTCCTCTTGAGCTCTCCAATACGGCAATACTTCTTCCTCCTCCTCCTCTTGAGCTCTCCACTACGGCAATACGTCTTCCTCCTCTTGAGCTCTCCACTACGGCAATACGTCTTCCTCCTCCTCTTGAGCTCTCCACTACGGCAATACATTCCTCCTCTTGAGCTCTACACTAAGGCAATACGTCCTCCTCTTCGTCCTCCTCTTGAACTCTCCACTACGGCAATACGTCCTCCTCCTCTTAATTAAGCTCTCCACTACATCCTCCTCCTCCTCTTGAGCTCTCCAGTACGGCAATACCTCCTCCTCCTCTTGAGCTCTCCAGTACGGCAATACCTCCTCCTCCTCCTCTTGAGCTCTCCAGTACGGCAATACCTCCTCCTCCTCCTCTTGAGCTCTCCACTACGGCAATACATCCTCCTCTTCCTCCTACTCTTGAGCTCTCCACTACGGCAATACCACCTCCTCCTCCTCCTCCTCCTCTCGAGCTCTCCACTACGGCAATACCACCCCAGCTCTCCCTCCTCCTCCTCCTCCTCCTCTCGAGCTCTCTACTACGGCAATACGTCTTCCTTTTCCTCCTCCTCCTCCTCCTCCTGAGCTCTCCACTACGGCAATACCTCCTCCTCCTCCTCTTCAGCTAACGGGAGCCCGAGACATCCTGGCGCAAAGGGGTGGCCGCAACACTCACCCTCTCACCGCTATACTGTACGCTCAGCGCCGCCGGCCACTCACTCCCTCTCATTGACCAACACTTTCTCACGGCCATTCCCTCTCACTTACTATACCGGTCACTTTCACACGAATTAGAGAGAGAGAGAGAGAGAGAGAGAGAGGAGAGAAGAGAGAGAGGAGAGAGAGAGAGAGAGAGAGAGAGCACACGAGACAGATAAACACTTGACAGAAAGAGAGAAACACGACATAGAAAGAGAGAAAGTAAGAAAGAAAGAGAAAAAAAACCCCACAACAGAAAGAAACACAAGACAGAAAGAGAGAGAGAGAGAAACACGAGACAGAAAGTAAGAAAGAAAGAGAAAGAGAGATAGATAGATAGATAGATAGATAGAGCTAGATAGAGAGATAGATAAAGAGATAGAGAGATAGTGATATGTAGTACGAAGTGATTGGATTTCTCCCCCCCCCCCTCTCCTCTGACTAAAAGTGAGAGGAGAGAGGGAAAAGAGGGGAAGGGGTAGTTTGACTTGTATCATCTATTTTCTAGCATTTTTGTACTCTCTCCTCTCTCTCTCTCTTCTCTCTCTCTCTCTCTCTCTCTCTCTCTCTCTCTCTCTCTCTCTCTCTCTCTCTCTCTCTCTCTCTCTCTCTCTCTCTCTCTCATGAAAATAACATCCTCCCCCCTCCTCTAACCATTTATTTACCAGTTCCCATGATTAAACCACCACAACCACCACCTCAGTAATTCCTTTCCTCCTTGCACACACACACACACACACACACACACACACACACAACACACACACAACAAAAAACCGCAATAAAGCTAAGAATCATTTGCCACATCACTTTCACGTCAATTTCTCTCGCATAACGGAATCAAATCCATGAAGCTCTTGACGTGTGGGGGAAGGAAGGAGGGGAGGGAAGGAAGGATGGGAGGAAAGGAAAGATGATGGGAGGGAAGGGGAGAGGATGGGAGGGAAGGGGAGGAGGGAGGAAGGGAGGAAGGGAGAGGGAGATGAGAGGGGAAGGGGAGATGAGGGAGAGGAAGCGGGGATGATGAGTGAAAAGGGGAACGACGAAAGGGGAGGAAGAAGGAGGAAGGTGAAGATAAAATATTAAGGGACGGAGAGGGTAGATGAGGAAGGAAGGAAGGAAGGAAGGAAGGGGAGAGGATGGGAGGGGATGGGAAGGATGGGAAATAGGAAACAAAAGGGATGGGAAGGTAAAATTAAATGACATGAGAATAAAGGAAAGTTCGAGGGACAAGCGGAAGAGGAAGAAAGGGAGGGGGAGGAAAGGGAAGTAAAAAGAGGAAGAGGAAGAGCGACAGGTGTGAAAGGACGGTCCGCGCTGCCTCCCACGACTAATTTGACCTGCTTACCTCACCTTAACGTGCAGGTAAAGAGACTGAGATTGAAGTGGAGGTTGTGGGAATTACGGAGAAACGAAGGTGAAAGGGGAAAGTAGTGCGAAGGGGGAAGGGGAGGTAAAGGGAGGAAGTAAAGGGAAAGGGGAAGGTAATGAGAAGGGAAAGGGAAGGTAGTGAGAAGGGAAGGGGAAGGTAGTGAGAAGGGGGTGAAGGGAAGGTAAAGGGGTAAAAGAGGAAGTAAAGGGAAAGGAAAAGGTAGTAAGGGGGGAAGGGAAGATAAAGGGTAATGAGAGAAGTAAAGGGAAAGGGGAAGGCAGTGCGAAGGGGGGGAAGGGAGGTGAAGGGAGGAAGTAATGGAAAAAGTTAGGTAGTGCGAAGAAGGGAAGGGGAGGAGGGAAGGAAAAGTGAGTAAGTAAAGGGAAAGGGGAAGGTAGTGAGAGGGGGAAAGGGGAGGTAAAGGGATAAAGGGAGGAAGTAAAGGGAAAGTAGTGCGGAGGAGGGAGGAAGGGAAAGGGGGTAATGGAAGTAAAGGGAAAGGGGAAGGTAGTGCGAAGGGAAGGTAAAGGGGTAAAGGGAGGAAGGAAAGGGAAGGTAATGGTGGACAGAATATAGGATGGATCTATTGGGTAACTGTGAAGGGGAGGGGGGAAAGGTAGTGGAGGAGGGGGTAGGAGGTGATGGTAGGGGGGGGGTGGTAAGGTGTCAGTGTGATTCATGGTGGGGAAGGGGGTTAGGGGGAGGGAAGTGGGGGGTGGGGGAGGGTTGGAAGATGAATCATAATCCATTCTTTACTTTCCCCCCTTCCTCTTCCTCCTCCAACACGCAGTCAACTCTTGTATCCTCCTCCTCCATCTCAAGCACTGATAGGCGGGTGCAAGCGTGTGACCTGACCTCTGGCGGGTGGTGGGAGGGCGCCCTTTGACCTCTCCCACCAAGGTCAAAGGTGAGGTTGGGGAGGCGGGGCAGGACCCGACCCACTATGTTACATCTAAATGGAAGCGATGGTAATGAGTGTTGTTTTTCCATTACTACTCTACTACTACTACTACTACTCCCAGCTGTTTGTACAGACTGAGGGGTAGCGCAGCTGTACGTACTACGTTACGTTTACTATGTATGCACAGCAGTGTATATATTGCCCATATGTATATTATTATCTTCTATTTGTATTACCGTCAATATCACTATAGTCGCCAGTCAATCGACACTGCACTAAATTCGCCAGGCGTCATATAATACGAATTTTAGCATCACTACAGACTTGTATATGCCACTGAAGAGGCATGCACAGTAGTTTATATTATGTACATCACACTACATGTCTTAAATGGCACATACAAGTCTGTAGCGATGTTAAAATTCGTGTTATATGGCGCCTGGCGACATTAGTGCAGTGGCGAGTGACTGGCGACTATAGTGTATTACTTAATTAAGTAGTACTTACTACTACTTAAGTAGTAGTAAAGTTCATTTCCTCTTATTTTTTTCTGTATGTATATCATGTTTAATTTTTGCTGTCTTTTTGCCTTCGGGCGAAATAAAATTATTATTATTATTATTAATATTACTTCTACTTCATATACTATCCTTACTTCTTCTTCTGTAACCTTTATCTCTTACTCGCAATCAGGTATTCTTTTTCCTTATCTTTTTGTTATCTAGATTTTAGAATTCGTGGTGTCTTGCTTCCTGATTTGACGACCTGCTTATCTCCTCCTGTCATCCTCAATACAGGTTTTCCTTTATTAGTGACCCACTTGTCATTCTTTTTTCCTCCTTCCCTCCCTGTCTTTCGTAACCTGCCCTCAAGGCTCCACTCTTGATTATTTTTGAGACATTATCTTTCTTATCTTTTTCTTCTTACTCCATCTTCTCATAACTTTCATCTTCCATTATCATCCTCATTCCATTACCTGTCATCTCTAACACACCTCCTCCTCCTCCTCCTCCTCCTCCTCCTCCTCCTCCTTCTTCCTCCTCCTCTTCCTCCTCCTTCCTCCTCCTTTACCTGCAAACATCATCATTATTCACCATTTTCACTACCTCCACCATCATCTCCATCTCCTCCTCCTCCTCCTCCACCATCACCTCTTCTTCCTCCTCCTCCTCCTTTACCTGCAAGCATCATCATTATTCACCATTCTCACTATCTCCACCATCATCTCCATCCTGAAATGAGTTTTGATATTGCCCTGCGAGTTATATTATAATTTATATCGTCCGCCGGATTGATTAGTGTTAGTGGTAGTATCAGTTAGCCTACTTCTTATCCTCTCATTCTTCACTACGAAACTTCCTTGTTCCTATCTTCTTTTGGGGCATGGTATCCTTTTCCAACTGTTCTCCTACATGTAGTTTGATAGCTAGTAGTAGGTTATTTAGCAAATACCCTCAATATAGAACAATAGGTTTCTTGGTATCTGTTCTTATGTATTCCTATGTATCCTCTCCTCCTCCTATCACCATTCACCTCCTTCAATCCTTACATTATGACCTTGACCCTTTAAACCTCTCACAACAATCCCTTCCCTTCTTCCCTCCCTCCCCTTCTTCCTCCTCCTTCCCTCCCCTTCTTCCTCTTCCCTCCCTCCCCTTCTTCCTCTTCCCTCCCTCCCTTCTTCTCCTCCTCTTCCCTCCCTCCCCTTCTTCCTCTCCTCCCTCCCCTTCTTCCTCCTCCT
>JACEEZ010010144.1:220000-225000 GCA_016584305.1 Chionoecetes opilio | reverse complement strand
ATTAATAATGATTTTTTTACTTAGGTACACACACACACACTACATAACACACACACACAACAGCAACAAGCACAGGAAACAAAATATTACACAGGATGGAATATAAACAGACCTACACACACACACACACACACACACTACATACACACACACACACACTACATACACACACACAGCAACAAGCACAGGAAACAATATATTACACAGGATGGAATATAAACAGACCTACACACACACACACGAGGAAACATTAGGAACCTAACCCGCAATGAGCGTCATCAATTTAGATTCAGTTTCACGTCGAGAAGAGAGAAGAGAGAAGAGAGAGAGAGAGAGAGAGAGAGAGAGAGAGAGAGAGAGAGAGAGAGCGAGAGCGAGAGCGAGAGCGAGAGCGAGAGCGAGCGAGCGAGAGAGAGCGAGAGAGAATTATTACGTGTGAGGAAAGGAAAAGGAAAAGTTTGCCAAAAAAAGTTGAAAAGGAGAGAGAGAGAGAGAGAGAGAGAGAGAGAGAGAGAGAGAGAGAGAGAGAGAGAGAGAGAGAGAGAGAGATATGCATGAGGTAAGTGCATAGTTTCCCCCACCCTGGAATTTCATCTGTTTCCAGGTACACACAGGTAAGGCGAGGAGGAGCATCCACTTATCCACATCACCTGACCACTCATCCACCTTCCTCCACCCCCCCTCATCCACCCACCTAAACACACACTCTCTCTCTCTCTCTTTCTCTCTCATACATATTATTTACTCAGTTATTATTTTTTCCCTCCCTTCTCCTCCCCTCTCCTCACTCTTCCCCCTCCTCACTCTCCCCCCTTCCCTTCCCCAACCTGTCGAAGAATATCACACGAGCAACTTGATGGATATTGAAACCTTCATTCGCCCCCTCCTCCCTAACCCCTAGCCCCCCTTTCTACCCTCCATTTAGAAGCTGTCATTAGTCAGTTTGATGGAGAAGCCTTACCTTCCTTCATTCCTTCTATCCTTCCTTCCTTCTTTCTTTCCTTCCTCCTAGTTCTTCCAAAACACATATATCTATATCACGGGGAGGCGGTAGCGGAGTGGTTAGCGTTCTCGGTGACCTGAGTTCGATCCCCGAAGAAACCCAAAAGCTTTCTGCACCGTCGAGTGGCCTAAGAACACCCACATGCCCTGCCCATCAACTCTACCTTCGATTGCGAGTGCATCGGAGGACACAGGGGGGCGGTATGAGCCTCTAATCACAGGCGTCACTATAAGAATCCTGCCTGCGCCACCACCCACGGGCGAGGACCAACCATCACAGCCCTCAAGTGAACCTCCAGAGCCTACCATCCGAGCCCTGGGTCACCACTGCCTACAGGCGCTATAGGCACAAATGTAAAAAAAAAAAAAAAAAAAAAAAAAAAAAAAAAATATTCCTATCTTTTCTATATATTGCCCACATGTATAAATTATCTTTATTTACTTTAGTACTTAAGTTAATTTACTCATGTATGTGTATTATGTGGTTTTCCATTTTTTTTACTGTATGCCTTCGGGTGAAAATAAAATTATTATTATTATTATTTTCTCTGGATGGGTAAGTTGTCTTTTTTTTTCCCCCTTTTTCGAGACATAATTGGTCAGTTTCATGGATAGTCAAGTGATTGACTGGTTTTGTTAATAATAATAATAATAACAACAATAATAATATTAACTAAATTTGATAAGACACGCCCCCTTTTGTGCTTCGAGTCACGGGATTGGTCGGTGCACAGAAATGAGGACGCACTCGATTGGTGGTCCCAGGTGACACTATGAAGCTGAATGACTAAGCAAACATTGATTCTGCTCTCTTCAACACACTGACCTAACCTAACATGACCTTGACCTGAATCCCTGACCTCCCACCACCACCACCTAAATTGAGTCATTAACACCATCAGACAATTTTATATGACACTTATTACATATTTTTTTTTTAGCTAGGCAGACGACATGGTTTTATTGTCCTCTATGTCAGGGTAACTTCTGATCGACAAGAGCAGTGTTGTGCATAGCCTTCAGAGCATGACACTATGCACAACAGCAGTAAGGGTGAGTGCATGATGCTGCCTTCTAAACACTCATTCAAATATGTTTGTTCTGCACGACACAATGCGGTGGAACAACGCAACAACTACATAATACATATATAATCATAAATAGAAGTGCCTACATGCTATAATTTATACATGCTGGGCTTAACCCCTTCACGCCCAGATCTTTCCTTTGCTATATAAATCGTATGTTCTTAGCCATAAAATAACGAAAAGTAACTAAATATACAAAATTAGTTAGTGGACAAGGATACTAAACAGGTCCTATCTATTGCATATTGCTTATATTCACTAAAAAGCGTCAAATGGTACCCAAATTACAATGGAAATTACGTTCTGGGCCTCAAGGGGTTAATGTATATAAGACTGAAAGAAGCTGATTATGTGTGAACGCCAGCATACCGACTCATTTTGGACTGAGTGAGTGAGTGGGTGAGTGCCTCTGTGGTATTCCTAGCACTGTATAAGCTCTCTTGAAGTCAATAACTAATGATACCTATCTATTATATCATCATCATATTACTATTATCCCATTATTACCATTATCATCATTACAGCACTACAGCAGTGTCTATATTCCCAAATGTTTATATTTTATTTTATTTGCTTTAGTACTTAAGTTCACTCCCTCATGTCTGAATGCTAAGTTGTTGTTGTTGTGTTTTTTCTTCCTGTGTGCCTTCGGGTGCAAATAAAATGATTATTATTATTTTTTACTATTATCATCATTATTATTACCACTAACTTATTATCATCATTGTTATTATTACCACTAACCTATTATCATCACCGTTATTACCACCACTAACACCTTGTCGCCACCATTTCACCACAATAATCACCACATAATCACCACTTCATTTATCTTCATGACCTCTCCTTTCCCTCCTCCCCCACGACGAGGCCCATGGCGCATGGAGGGGGCGTTGTGACCGTCAGTAGGGGGGAGGTGTGACACAAGGAGAGGGGGGCGTGGCAGGGGAGTGGGGGTAGAGGGAAGGAGGGATGCCAGATCAGTAGAGGTGATGTTACGTGGGGGGAGGGAGGGAGAGAGAGAGAGAGAGAGAGAGAGAGAGAGAGAGAGAGGAGAGAGAGAGAGAGAGAGAGAGAGAGAGGAGAGAGAGAGAGAGAGAGAGAGAGAGAGAGAGAGAGAGAGAGAGAGAGAGAGAGAGAGAGAGAGAGAGAGAGAGAGAGAGAGAGAGAGATTCAGATTCAGATTCAATACTTTTATTCACAATTGAAGTACAGTTGTGAAAGAGACTGTTTCATAAAAAAAACAGTCTCATCTCAGTATACATATGATGAGCTGGTAAGGCACATCGATTATGAGGAGAGAGAGAGAGAGAGAGAGAGAGAGAGAGAGAGAGAGAGAGAGAGAGAGAGAGAGAGAGAGAGAGAGAGAGAGAGAGAGGGTGATCGAGGCACCGGGAGGTAACACGAAGATATATTTTTGTCGGCTTGTTTTGAGAGGAGAGGAAGAAGGAAGAAGATGGCTCCCGCTTTGCTACGATCTCCAACTCCTCCTGCCTCCTTCCTCCTTCCTCCCACCACCACCTCCTCTGGTATCTGTTCTTCCTTCCTTCTTTGTATTCCTCCTCCTCTGGTATCTGTTCTTTCTTTCTTTGTATTCCTCTTCCACCACCACCACCACCACCACCACCACCACCACCACCACCACCACCTTCTTCTTCTTCTTCTTCTTCTTCTTCTTCTTCTTCTTCTTCTTCTTCTTCTTCTTCTTCTTCTTCTTCTTCTTCTTCTTCTTCTTCTTCTTCTTCTTCTTCTTCTTCTTCTTCTTCTTCTTCTTCTTCTTCTTCTTCTTCTTCTTCTTCTTCTTCCTCTTCCTCTTCCTCTTCCTCTTCCTCTTCCTCTTCCTCTTCCTCCTCCTCCTCCTTTGCTGGCACCGCGGCAGGACTTGTGTATTCTAGCGGCGTCGTCTCCTCTCCTGCAGGGTGGAGGCTAAAAAGCGGCCACAATCCCCCCTGCCCCTACTGCCGTTCGGGGGAAGGAGGAGGGGGAAGGGGAAAGGGAGGAGGCACTGTGACGTAAAGGGAGCACGCTGACGTAGGGGAAGGGAAAGGTTAAGGGAAGGGAAGAGGGGAAGGGAAAGGGTAAGGGAAGGGAAAAGGGGAAGGGAAAGGGTAAGGGAAGGGAAGAGGGGAAGGGAAAGGGTAAGGGAAGGGAAGAGGGGAAGGGAAAGGGTAAGGGAAGGGAAGAGGGGAAGGGAAAAGGTAGGGAAGAGGCGAAGGGACACGAATTACGAAAAAAGGGCGAGAAAAGGAAAGAGGGAAAGACTTACTAAAATAATAATAAAAAAATAATAAAATAATAATAATAATAATAATTTTATTCTCACCCGAAGGCATACAAGAAAAACAACAACATAATATATAGACGAGGGAATGAACTTACGTACTAAAGCAAATAATTGATACTAGCTATATACTAATACTAATACTACTAATAATACGAATTAAAAGGGAAGGTTGAGAGAAAGGAAACGAAAAAAGGGATTAGGGGAGAAAGGGGGGAAAAGGGGAGGGAGACGAAAAGTGGGAAAAGAAGGAAAGGGAAAGCTGAAAAGAGGAAAGAAACAAAAATAAGGGATTAAGAAAAGAAAAAGGGAAACAAAGAAAAAGGAAAGTCGGAAAATAAGGAAAAAGAAAGCGGAAAAGAGGAAAGGGAAGGGAAAAGGGGAAAAGTGAGGAGGGAGGAAACTGAACACCTTCCCTGTAGCTACCTTTAAAAAAAAAAAAACGAAATCTTCTCACTTTCCTTCCCCACAGCTTCACTTGGCACTCTCTCACCCCTTCCTCCCTCCCTTTTCCCCTCTTCCCTCCTATACCTCCCTACCTCTTACCCTCCCTCCCTTACTACCTCTCTCCTCTTCCAACCCCCTCCCTACCTCTCCCACTACCTCCTTCCTACCTACCTCTCTCCTAC
>JACEEZ010010144.1:180000-217500 GCA_016584305.1 Chionoecetes opilio | reverse complement strand
TATAATATGCATGCAAGTTTATCCCTTCCCCTCTCCTCCCTCCCTTCTATTCCCCTCTCCTCCCTTCCCCTCTTCCCCTCTCCTCCCTCCCCTCCCCCTTTTCGTGTGTGATAGTGATTCATAATATTACCAACACGCCCCACCCAATCCCGCCCATTCCCGGCACGTGCGTCCAGAGAGAGAGAGAGAGAGAGAGAGAGAGAGAGAGAGAGAGAGAGGAAGGGCGTGTCATCCCTCCACTCCACTGTCCATGCAACACACATACACACACTTTTTTTTTTTTTTTTTTTACATCACAAGGAACTGGCCAAGGGCACAACAAAAATGGGTAACACAAATCCCGCTTAGTTGCCAGTCCCTATAAAGAAGACAGTAAGAGAATAAAATAAAAAAAAGAGGGGTAGGCCAATTTAGTTCGGGTACATACCGTTATTTGCGTACATTCGTTAGTTTGAGTACATTCTCAAACAAACAGTCACACACACTCAAACACACACACACACACACACACACACATTCCTACACACATCTAACTTTCCTTTTCAATCATTGTATAATCTAATCTGTTCTTGTCTTATCGAATATTATGTCCTACAAAAAATAATCAGTCAAACCCGCCGCTCTCTCCCTCTCTCTCTCTCATGGGGGGGGGGGGGGGGGGGAGGCACGCAAGGAGCCGCGTTAACAAGATTACTGGAGGGGTGAACGAACACCTACCTCCACACACCTGATAGTGGCAGGGGTGAGGGGTGACAGAAGGGGTGACAGGGGTGAATAATAATACTAATAATTTTATATTCACCCGAAGGCATACAGGAAAAAAGATTAAAGAAGAACAAAGAAGGAAAAATAAAAAGATGAATGAGTGGGGAGTGTAAAGAAGTGAGGGAGGGATACACACACACACACAGTCACACACACACACACACACACCAGAGCTGGGCGCAACTTAAAATTTTTTCAGGTGCGACTTTGACTTTGCGACTTTGCCGCCGGACCTGGTGCGACTGCGACTTATTTTTCCCGGTGCGACTCCGCTAAATTACAAAGTAAACTTTATATAGCGTGATAACAAACATGCTTTTATAAGGCAGAAAAACACATATTTATTCATTTTTTAGTTCAAACGCAGCCTAAACTAATATCTACAGGTCCTCCTCCTCCTCCTCTACGTCCTCCTGGCCCATCTTCTCCTCCAGGAGGTCCATGTTCCCTTTGAGGAACACAAGCTCCTCAAAGTTGACCTCCTCCAGGGAGGACCTCTTGGCCCTGAGGATGTCCCCGGCCGTGCTGAAGAGCCTCCCCACAGCTGCAGAGCTGTGGGGAGTCGCAAAGTCGCACCGCCACTTTGCTTAGTCAGACTTTTTCAAAACGTTTGCGACTTCCGACTTTGCGACTTAGAAATTCATAGTGCGGCAAAATCGCAACTCGGTGCCGCAACGCCCAGCTTTGACACACACACACACAGTCACACACACACACACACACACACACACCTGCCGACACACCTGCTGACTTACACACTCCACCACCAACAACAACCTACCCACATCGGTCACTCCCCCCTTTTCCCCTCTTCCCCTCCTTTCTCCCCACCTTCCCCCCTCCATCAAAACACTCCCATGCCATCCACATCCGCTAAAACACACACCCCTGCACCCCCTACTCCCCCCTCCTTCCCCTACCTCCCCCAACACTGCCACTCGACCTCTCGCAGCTGTGTAAAGATGAGAATAACAGAGTTTCCTTGTCAGTGAGTAGCAGCAGTAACAGTAGTGGTAGTAGTAGTAGTGGTGAGTGAAGAAGCACAGTGGTGGTAGTAGGGATGGTAGTAGTAGTTGTGATAGTAGTAGTAGTAGTAGTTGTAAAAGTAGTAGCAGTAGTAGTAAACGTAGTAGTAGTAAACGTAGTAGTAGTAAACGTAGTAGTACTGTAGTAGTAGTAATAGTAGTAAAAATAATAGTAGTAGTAGTAGTAAGCAAAATAGCAGAAGCAGTAACAGTAACAATTTTTTTATTACTAACATTTCCTTCCTTCATTACTTCCTTCTTTATTTATTTCCTCCCAACCTCAATCTATCTCTCTCTTCTTCCTTTCTTTCTTTCATTCGCGCTACATTAGATCCGTCTTCTAACCCTCCAACCCCCACCCCCACCCCCACCCCCACACACCATATCGCATGACGGAAGTGCAAAATAATTACCTAAAACAGAATCTCGCGTTTTTCCCTCATGGGTGGGATGTTGTGAAGGGGGGATAAGGAGGAAGGGAAAGGGAAGGAAGAAGGAAGGGGTGAGGGGAGGAGAAGAAGGGAGGGGAAAGAGAGAGGGAAGAAGAGTAACGGTGTTGATGTGAGGACGAGGGACGAGGGGAAGGAGATAAGTGGAAGTAAAGTACTTAAATATCCTCACTTCTTTATCTCCTTTCCTCCTCCTCCCCCTCTCCACCCTTTCCGACCCTTTATTATTCCTCTTCTAACCTCCTCCCTCTCCTCCTCTTCACCCAGTATTTAATTTCCTCTCTCTCTAGCCCCCATCTCTCTCTCTCTCTCTCTCTCTCTCTCTCTCTCTCTCTCTCTCTCTCTCTCTCTCTCTCTCTCTCTCCTCTCTCTCTCTCTCTCTCTCTCTCTCTCTCTCTCTCTCTCTCTCTCTCTCTCTCTCTCTGTGTTTATCTGTCTGTCTGTCTGTCTGTCTGTCTGCCTCTGTCCGTTATTCCTGTTCTCTCTCATTCTCTGTTTTTCTTGTTCTCTCTCTCTCTCTCTCTCTCTCTCTCTCTCTCTCTCTCTCTCTCTCTCTCTCTCTCTCTCTCTCAATCTCTCTCGCAATCATCCCTCCTTTCCTTCCCTCTTCCATCAATATCCTATTCCTCCCACATACATACTTCCCCTCCCCTCCCCTCCCTTCCCTTCCTCAACCTACCGCCTGCAGTGCCCCTCTTAACCCCTTCCTCCTCCTCCTCCTCCTCCTCAGGGTCAGGGAGTAGCCACAAGGTCAGGGATGAGTCAGGGCGGCACTGTCTGACAAGCTGGCACGCCCCTCACTCTCCCCTCAGGGCCCTCACTCACTCACTCCACCCTGACTCTCCCTTTCTTTCTCACTAAATCGTCGCCCTTTTTTAGTTCCTTCTCCCTTCCTTCTCTTTCTCCCCAGTCCTCGCCCTTCTTCCTTCTCTTTCTCCCTAAATCGTCGCCCTTTTTTAGTCCCCTCTCCCTTCTTCCTCTTCCAGTCCTCGCCCTTCTTTGGTTCTTCCTCCCTTCTTCTTCTTTTCCCTCCTCCTACTCTTTATCTCTACTTCTTATCCTTCTTTGGTTCCTTTTCCCTTCGTTTTCCTCCTTCCTCCTCCTCCTCTTTCTCCCAAGTCCTTATTCTTTTCTGGTCCCTTCTCCTTTCCTCCTCCTCCTCCTCCTCTTTCTACTGCCGGAAATAAGGAGGTAAAAAGGCAGATTTGATATTCCAATTCTAACTTCTTCTTTTTTCAATCAGTAAGACAAAATTCTAGGGTATCTCTCTCTCTCTCTCTCTCTCTCTCTCTCTCTCTCTCTCTCTCTCTCTCTCTCTCTCTCTCTCCCTTCTCCCATCGTATTTCGTAATTACATAAATTCCTAATGTACAGTAAGCAAACAAAGAAAATAAAAACACACCGTGAAACAAAAACAAATATGTGCACGTGCTCTGCCCAGGCACGAACACGCCACAAAGAAAAACAATGACAGAAAAAACAATACGAAAAAAAAGCCGATACAATAAGAGAAAACAAACAGGCGCATAAACAAAGCACTGGAGGAGGAGGAGGAGGAGGAGAAAAGGTGGATGAAGGAGAGAAGAAGAAGAGGTGGAGGAGGACTAGAAGAAGAGGAGGGGGTGGACTAGAAGAAGAGGAGGAGGAAATGGAGGTATATTATAGTAGAGGAGGTTTCATCTATCTCACTTTCTGACTTCTTATAAATCATAGAAATTTCCACCTTTTTTTCTTTATTTTTTTTCATCTAAACGATCACGTCATTTCCTTAAGACTCTCTCTCTCTCTCTCTCTCTCTCTCTCTCTCCTCTCTCTCTCTCTCTCTCTAGGTCACCCATCAAACCATCCCCTCCCCTCCCTTCCACACTCCTCCCTCCTTCCACCCCCCCCTTTAACCTTAACCACTGTCAGTATAATAATAGTTAGATAACCTCCCGGCGGTGCTCCTCAGGCGACCTTCCCACACTATTTTAACAAGAATGTGGTCAAATAGAGACTAACGAGACTCACGGCCACAACTCCCCCCCTAACCCCTCTCCTTTCCCTCACACACACATCCCCCCTCTCCCCTCTCCTTTCCCTCACACACACATCCCCCCTCTCCCCCTCCCTCACACACATCACCTCACCCCTATCCCCCCCTCTCCGTCACACACGTCACCTCTTACCAAAAAAAAAATCACTTTCTCTCCCTTCCTCAAAAAGCTACACACACCCACACACGCACACGCACCACACACGAGGCTGTTCACAAGGCATCAGGAAGCACTACGGAAGTTCGGGGAAGGATTGTTAAGTCATCCTCGACAGTCACCTCGTCAGTCACCTCCTCCCCCCCGCCTGTTCGCACCCTACGACACCACAACAGTCACTCATATCAGGGACCCAAGGACTGATAGTAATAGTAATAATAATAATAATAATAAAATTTCGCCCGTAGGTATGTATAGACAGCATAAATATAAAATAAAACAATACACATAATATACAAACATACCGTAGGAGGAAATAACCTTTAGTACTAATGAAGTATCGGCACAGCGCAATACCCACAATATTTAGCGAAATAAATAACTCCTACAATAGTAAATTTGGTCTCTCTCTCTCTAACTCTTTATATTAAATTTTCATGTCACTTGCCTCTCACTGTAAACATTTTTTTTTCACATTATTTTCTTCCAATTTTTTCATCCTTGGTTGTATAAATGTATCTCGATTTAAAGCAATGCCAATAAGTGTTTAGATGTATCCTCCCCCTCTAGGTGCATTTTCACTCCCTGACTGCAATCTAAATAAACTGCATATTATTATTACACACACACACGCACACACTTCCAGGATTCATTTAAAAAGCTACATTCCTCGCTTATTAATATCCTTTCAGCCACCCACACCCACACTCACACACACACACACACACACACACACACACACACACCACACACCTAAAACACCTTTAAATAGCCACATCTCTCCTTTAAATTTACTCTTGATTATATATTAAGTTTTTTTTACTGTATGCCTTCGGGTGAAAATAAAATTATTATTATTATTAATCTCTTCCTTTCACATCCTTCCATCCACACACCTAAAACATCCTTAAAAAGCCACATCTCTCCCTTAAAACTCTTCCCTTCACATCTTTCGAGCCATACACCTTAAAATCCCCTTGAAAAAACACGTCCTTCCCTTAAAAAACCATATACTCCTTAAAATCTCCCTTACTGACCTGCACATTAAGCCACATACCCTAACCCACACACAGCCACATCATGACTACCTCCCAAGGCCACATCATCCTTCAAACCACATCTTTAGAACCACACACCCTCGTTAAATATCCTTATATAGCCATGTCATCCTTGGAAACCCTCTTAATATTGTACCATTAACTTTTATACCCTAACTAAAGACTACCTACACACACACACACACACACACACACACACACACACACTAAGGAGCCCCATTAAAATCGTCCCTCCCACTCCCCTTATTAAGCGCGTCTCCTCCGATCCAGGTAAGAAAAAAGAAGTGTAATAATCCTCTCAGGTGTAAATGAGCTTTGTGTTACTTTATCCTTTATCTTCTTATTGTCGCTTAGACCTCCTGGCAACCTTCTATCCTGCTGCTACTGCTAACTAACTACTACTACTACTACTTACTACTACAAGCACCTCTCCTTTCTACTTCTCTTTTCCTGCTACTGTTACTACTACTCCTGCTTCTCTTACTACCACAACTTCTACTACTACTTCTACTACTACTATTACTACTACTGGCACCTCTCCTTACTATTTCTTTTTTTCCTGCTACTGTTACTACTACTCCTCCTACATTTACTACCACAACAACTACTACTACTACCACAACAACAACAACAACTACTACTACTACTACTACTACTACTGCCACTACGTCGATCTCTTCCTGCTACTTCAACCACGCTCTGTCTGTCACTATAACGCCCTTGTCACGCTCCCAGAACGACCACTACCTTGAGAGAGAGAGAGAGAGAGAGAGAGAGAGAGAGAGAGAGAGAGAGAGAGAGAGAGAGAGAGAGAGAGAGAGAGAGAGAGAGAGAGAGAGAGCTAAACAGGATGGTGCAGTGACAAGCTAAAGGAAGAGAGAAAAATGAGCAGGAAAGATGGTGAAAGGAAGGAGAGGAAAAGAGGTCGATGAGGACGAAAGGAAAAAAAAGGAGAGGAAGAGGCGAAGAGAAGGAGGACAAAAGGAGACTTAGAAGAAAGGTACGAAAGAAGGACACAGAAGCAGATGAATGTAACTTCCTCTTTCCCAACTAGTCCGAGAGAGAGAGAGAGAGAGAGAGAGAGAGAGAGAGAGAGAGAGAGGAGAGAGAGAGAGAGAGAGAGAGAGAGAGAGAGAGAGAGAGAGAGAACTATAAACCCCAGACCCCAAACTGACTTAGGAGATAATTTTGTTTACATTTACGAGTCAGCTGATTCTTCTCCTCCTCCTCCTCCTCCTCTCCTTCTCCTCCTCCTCCCATCCAGGTCCAGACCTCAAACTCCTCCAATACTTCCTTCTCCTCCCTCCCAACTTTTCTTGTACCCAGATCCTCTCTCTCTCTCTCTCTCTCTCCCCCTCTCTCTCTCTCTCTCTCGGCGCTTTCACGAGGGAGAGATGGAAGGATGGCATGTATAGAAAGGAGGGAGGGAGGGAAGGATGGAGGGAGGGAGAGAGAAGGGAGGGAGGGAGGGAGGAAGGAGGGAGGGAGGGAGAGGAAGGGAAGGAGGAAGGGAGGAAGGGAGGGAGGAAGAAGGGAGGGAGGAAGAAGGAAGGGAAGGAGGGAGGGAAGAAGGGAGGGAGGGAAGGAGGGAGGGAGGGAGGGAGGGAGGGAGGAAGGGAAGAAGGGAGGGAGGGAGGGAAGAAGGGAGGGAGGGAGGGAGGGAGGGAAGGAGGGAGGGAAGAAGGGAGGGAGGGAGGGAAGGAGGGGGAGGGAGGGAGGGAGGGAGGGAAGAAGGGAGGGAGGAGGAGCACATCTGTTACCGTGGCAGGGTGGAGGGAAGGGGAGGGAAGAGAGGGCATCGTACGTACGCGTGTCCCTTTGTCCATCCCTCCTCCTCCTCCCTTCCTTCCTTGCTTCCTCCTCCTCCTCTCCTCCTCCCTTCCTTCTACTCCTCCTCCTCCCTTCCTTCTACTCCTCCTCCTCCTCCCTTCCTTCTACTCCTCCTCTTCCTCCCTTCTTTCTTATGCGTACTATCACCACTATCACTTCAGCTACTAACACACTCTTCCTTTTCCTTCTTCTCCTTCTCCTTCTCCTCCTTCTCCTCCTTCTCCTCCTCCTCCTCCTCCTCTTCTTCATATACGCATTTCGAAGCAAAAAAAGCAAAAAATGGAAAAAATAAATTCGATGGTTCAGGAAAAAAAGAGAAAAGAAAAGAATTAAACTCATTTATCTCCCCTTTCTCCATTACTACCCATCAATTCCTTTCAATTTTCCCCCTCTTCTTTTTTTTCTTCCCTCCCTCCCTCCCACCCTCCTTCCTCCTCCCCCTAAGAATCTTGAAATGATTAGAGGAGACGAATTACTCTTCAGAACGTAATCTGTTGGGGGTGATTGTGGTGGTGAAGAAGGGGTGATGATGAGGGTGTTGGAGTGATATAAAGGGGGTGGAGTAGGGGTGATGTAGGGGTGATAAAAGAAGGGGGTAGAGGAGGTGATGGGGGTGATGAAGAAGGGAGTGTGGGGGTGATGGTGGGGTGTGTGTGGGGGTTATGGTGGGGGTGATGAAGAGGGTGTGTGGGGGTTATGGTGGGGGTGATGAAGAGGGTTTGGGGGTGATGGTGGAGGTGAAGGGGTTATATAGAGGGGGTGGAGGAGAGAGATGTCACATGTTACCTCCACCTCCTCCTCCACCCAAAACCTCTTATCTCTTCCATCAACACTACTACATACGACCTCCACTTATCTTCACTTGCTAAACTATCTCCTCCATCTTCCTGTAACTTCCTCCACTTACTAAACTATCTCCACCACCTCCACCACCTTCCTCCACTTGTCTCCACTTACTAAACTATCTCCACCACCTTCCTCCACATGTCTCCACTTACTAAACTGTCTAAATCTTCACCTCTACCACCTTCTTAACTACTTCCACTTATCTCCTTCCCACCTATTAATCCACTTGTCTAATCTCCTCAACTGTTATCCACCTCCACAATCCTAACACCATTAACTAACTACCCTTAACTAATCCTTAACCCGCATTCCTAACACCCCCACACACCCCTAACAACAAACACCCTCCCCCCTTCCACCCCATCTGTCCCCCTACACAACACCAAAACACGAAGATAAAGGGATGGTCATTTTTAGGGGGAGAAGGAGGGAGGGGGTGTTCAGTGTGGTTAAGGGGGGGCGTTAAGGGTCAAGATGGGGTGTTAGGGTCAGGGGGGAGAGGAAAAAGGGGGGGGGGGCACAAAGGTGTTTACTGGACAAATGTCTCAGCCTTACCTGCGATAATTGTGAAGTGGAAAGGTGCTCTCTCTCTCTCTCTCTCTCTCTCTCTCTCTCTCTCTCTCTCTCTCTCTCTCTCTCCTCCCCCCACTATACTACGCCCCTCGGCCTTCCCCGCGGTCCCTTTCCTCCTCCTCCTCCTCTTCCTCACACCCATTATGTTCACAAAATAAGTTAAAATCGCAAACCAAGTGATCGGTTTCGTTGGACGTGCCTTCGAATGTAAATCAGAAAAAAAAAGTCATATTAAAACGGTACAATTCGCTAGCTCGCCCCACCTTGAGGACTGCATGGTTTTGCTCCCCATAATTCAGAAATAACATGGATAAGTTGTAAAAAGTAAATTGTAGAGATGCAGAAGATTACAGATGTAGAAGTGGTAGAAAATGATTCCCAGGTTGAGAAATATGCACTAAGAAAAATACTTGTCGAAAAAAGAAAACAAGAAAAAAGAATGAGAGGTGATCTAATAAAGGTATTCAAAATATTCATAACTTTTGATAATATCAGTAAAGCAGATTACTTTATAGTCGATTGATCCTATTATAAATGTTCAATCAATCGATTATAACAAAAATATTAACCTTGTAGAGAAAGTTGGTGAAAGACAGTCGTCAAACAAAGCCAAGCATTTCTTCTTACATCGGATCGTAAACGTGTGCAGTGTATCGTGCCCTGCAGCATTGTTGACAGCGTGACAGTTACAATCTTCAAGAACACACTAGATAAGAACCTTGACTCCGATCTGGAACCGTCATATTATCCGTTATGGCAATAAAACTTTCGAAAATATCTCAGAAAATGTAGCTTGCTGGTTTGGTATTGCTCACTTGGCCTGATTAGTAGTAGCAGTAGGGATATATATATATATATATATATATATATATATATATATATATATATATATATATATATATATATATATATACAATAAATATATATAATATATAACTATAATATTTATCACCCAAAGGCATACAGTATATATTTCATCTCGTTCCCATAAAAATTTCAGTGCAATTTTTCAATTTTGAACAGACTTTTCTTCATTTCCTGCCACCCACATGATTATATAAATTGATGGGTGGGGAGAAGCCTTGGTCTTTACAATATTTTATCTCACTCTTAAAAATATAGAGAAGAGTTTATCTAAAAAACAAAAACCCTCGTAATGACAAAACATGTTATTTTAGTTTGCTCTTCCTTTGTAGTCCTTTGTGCTCCTCCTCCTCCTCCCCATGCCACAGCTTCTACCCCTGTAATGATCCCCCGGGGCGTCCCTCGTGGGCAGGGGGGGCGGGGGAAAGGGAAGAAAGGGCAGGAAAGGGAGGAGTAGAAGAGTAGGAGGAGGAGTAGGAGGAGGAGGAAGAGTAGCGGCCCACTAACTACTCTACACGAATCATTAACCAAAGTAGGCTCTCTCTCTCTCTCTCTCTCTCTCTCTCTCTCTCTCTCTCCTCTCTCTCTTTTTTCTTCTCTCTCTCTGACATCTCCCTAAGTCACGAAGGAGGAATAGGAGGAGAAGGAGAAGAGAAAGATAGAGACTGAGAATTGAGCCAAGAAATAAAAACGAACAGCAATAAAGTGTTTCTCATAAGTCCCACGAGGAGGAGGAGGAGGGGGAGAAGAAGAAGAAGAGGAGGAGGAGGAGGAGATGAAGAAGGAGGAGAAGGATCAGAAGCAGAAAATTAATGAAATACGGAATAGTCAGACGAAGGATAACAAGAATAATGGAACATACACACGAACAGGAAGCAGAAGAAGGAGGAGGAGACGAAGGAGGAGGAGGAGGAGGGCCAGCACGACATCTCCTTAGCCACCTCGCCTCCCAGATGACTCGCGGCAGGTGTGTACAGGTAACCCGGGAGGGCGAGAGGTAATCACTGGTAACATGGACAGGAGAAAGGGAAGGAGGGAAGGAGGGGAAGGGAGAAGGGCGACACAATACAAGACACTAGATTGGTTAGAGGAGGAGGAGTCTTTCCTCCCTCCTCTTCTCCCTCTATATTATGCCCTCTTCTCTTCCCTCCTTTCCTCCCTCTCTCCCTTCTCCTGGCACACTCTCTTGATAAATTGGAGGTAAAGTAACTGTCTGATTTATACTGAGAGAGAGAGAGAGAGAGAGAGAGAGAGAGAGAGAGAGAGAGAGAGAGAGAGAGAGAGAGAGAGAGAGAGAGAGAGAGAGAGAGAGAGAAAGAGAGAGAGAGAGAGAAACTGCCTTAATGTAGTTTTATTCTACTTATATATTTTGTACTGTCATTTTTGTCCAGCAGTGAAAGGGTTATATAAAGAGAGAGAGAGAGAGAGAGAGAGAGAGAGAGAGAGAGAGAGAGAGAGAGAGAGAGAGAGAGAGAGAGAGAGAGAGAGAGAGAGAGAGAGAGAGAGAGAGAGAGAGAGAGAGAGAGAGAGAGAGAGAGCGAGAGCGAGAGAGCGAGAGAGAGCGAGAGAGAGCGAGAGAACTGCCTTAATGTACAGTTTTATTCTACTTATATATTTTGTAGTCATTTTTGTCCAGCAGTGAAAGGGTTATATAAAAAAAGAAAAAAAGAGAGAGAGAGAGAGAGAGAGAGAGAGAGAGAGAGAGAGAGAGAGAGAGAGAGAGAGAGAGAGAGAGAGAGAGAGAGAGAGAGAGAGAGAGAGAGAGAGCGCGAGAGAGAGAGGGGGGCGCCGCGTGGGAATAATAGGGAGAGAAAGAGGGTCAAGGGAAGACCTCTATTGATTGGATATTTACATACAAAAGGAAATATTAAGATGTGAGAAAATAGAAAATAATGATAGGCACAGAAAATAAAGAATAATGATAGGCACAGAAAATATAGAAAATAATGATAGGCACAGAAAATATAGAAAATAATGATAGGCACAGAAAATATAGAAAATAATGATAGGCACAGAAAATATAGAAAATAATGATAGGCACAGAAAATATAGAAAATAATGATAGGCACAGAAAATAGAAAATAATGATAGGCACAGAAAATATAGAAAATAATGATAGGCACAGAAAATAGAAAATAATGATAGGCACAGAAAATATAGAAAATAATGATAGGCACAGAAAATAAAGAAAATAATGATAGGCACAGAAAATAGAAAATAATGATAGGCACAGAAAATATAGAAAATAATGATAGGCACAGAAAATAGAAAATAATGATAGGCACAGAAAATAGAAAATAATGATGGGCACAGAAAATATAGAAAATAATGATAGGCACAGAAAATATAGAAAATAATGATAGGCACAGAAAATATAGAAAATAATGATAGGCACAGAAAATATAGAAAATAATGATAGGCACAGAAAATATAGAAAATAATGATAGGCACAGAAAATATAGAAAATAATGATAGGCACAGAAAATATAGGAAATAATGATGCACAGAAAATAAAGAATGATGATAGGCACAGAAAATAGAAAATAATGATAGGCACAGAAAATATAGGAAATAATGATGCACAGAAAATAAAGAATGATGATAGGCACAGAAAATATAGAAAATAATGATAGGCACAGAAAATATAGGAAATAATGATGCACAGAAAATAAAGAATGATGATAGGCACAGAAAATATAGAAAATAATGATAGGCACAGAAAATAAAGAAGATAACGATAGGCACAGAAAATAAAGAAGATAATGATAGGCACAGAAAATAAAGAATAATGATAGGCGCAGAAAATAGAAAATAATGATAGGCACAGAAAATAATGATAGGCACAGAAAATAATGATAGGCACAGAAAATAATGACAGGCACAGAAAATAATGATAGGCACAGAAAATAATGATAGGCGCAGAAAATAGAAAATAATGATAGGCACAGAAAATATATAATAATGATAGGCACAAAAAATAAATATGGCACAGAAAATAATGATAGGCCAGAAAATAGAAAATAATGATAGGCACAGAAAATATATAATAATGATAGCACAAATAAACAGAAGAACTCAAAAAAACATCAGAAGAAAATCAAGAAAGAAAAAAAGAGAAAAAACACTCAGAAACAGATCAGAAAAGACACAGACACTCAGAAAGAACACACTCGACAACAGAACTAGAGACAGAAAAATCGAGACAGAAAGAACTCAGAACAGACACAATAGACAGAAAAACTCGAACGAGACTCACAAACAGACAATCAAGACAACACAGACACTAAGACAGAACAGACATCAGAGAAGAAAACAGACAGACACAGACACTAAGACAGACAAACACTCAGAGACAGAACAACATCAGACAGACAACACTAAGACAGAAAGAACTAGAGACAGACACAAGACACTCAGAGACAGACAACACTCAGGACAGACACAGACACTCAAGACAGCACAGAAACTCAGAGACAGAAACATCAGAACAGACACAGAAAACTCAAGACAGAAAACAACATCAAGAGACAGACAAAAAAACTCAGACAGCACAGAACTCAGAGACAGACAAGACTCAGAGACGACACGACATCGAGACAGAAAAACACTCAAGACAGACAACACTAGGAGACAGACAAAGACACATCAGAGACAGACAGACACTCAGAGACAGACACAGACACTCAGAGACAGACACAGACACTCAAGGACAGACACAGGACACCAATAGACAGACACTAGACACTCAGAGACACACAGACAACTCAGAGACAGACACAGACACTCAGAGACAGAAACCACAGACAGACTCAGAGACAGACACAGACACTCAGCAGTACAGACAACAGACATCAGAGACAGAACAAATACAGACAACTCAGAGACAGACACAGACACTCAGAGACAGACACAGACACTCAGAGACAGACACAGACACTCAGAGACAGACACAGACACTCAGAGACAGACACAGACACAGAGACAGACACAGACACTCAGAGACAGACACGACACTCAGAGAAGACAGACTAAACAACACACTCAGAGACAGACACAGACACTCAGAGACAGACACAGACACTCAGAGACAGACACAGACACTCAGAGACAGACACAGACACTCAGAGACAGACACAGACACTCAGAGACAGACACAGACACTCAGAGACAGACACAGACACTCAGAGACAGACACACACTCAGAGACAGACACAGACACTCAGAGACAGACACAGACACTCAGAGACAGACACAGACACTCAGAGACAGACACAGACATCAAGACAGACACAGACACTCAGAGACAGACACAGACACTCAGAGACAGACACAGACACTCAGAGACAGACACAGACATCAGAGACAGACACAGACACTCAGAAAGACAGACAAGACAGAGCACTCAGAGACAGACACAGACACTCAGAGACAGACACAGACACTCAGAGACAGAACCACAGACACTCAGAGACAGACACAGACACTCAGAGACAGACAACAGACACTCAGAGACAGACACAGACACTCAGACAAAACAGACACTCAGAGACAGACACAGACACTCAGAGACAGACAGACACTCAGAGACAGACAGACACTCAGAGACAGACAGACACTCAGAGACAGACAGACACTCAGAGACAGACAGACACTCAGAGACAGACAGACACTCAGAGACAGACAGACACTCAGAGACAGACAACAACTCAGAGACAGACACAGACACTCAGAGACAGACACAGACACTCAGAGACAGACAACACTCAGAGACAGACAACAGAACCAACAGACAGACAGACACTCAGAGACAGACACAGACACTCAGAGGACAACAGACAGACGACTCAGAGACAGACAGACACTCAGAGACAGACACAGACACTCAGAGACAGACACATAGACACTCAGAGACAGACACAGACACTCAGAGACAGACAGACACTCAGAGACAGACACAGACACTCAGAGACAGACACGACACTCAGAGACAGACAGACAGACTCAAACAGAACGACACTCAGAGACAGACAGACACTCAGAGACAGACACGACACTCAGAGACAGACAGACACTCACAGAGACACAGACGACACTCAGAGACAGACACAGACACTCAGAACAGACAGACACTCAGACAGACAGACACTCAGAGACAGACAGACACTCAGAGACAGACCAGACACTCAGAGACAGACAGACACTCAGAGACAGACAGACACTCAGAGACAGACAGACACTCAGAGACAGACAGACACTCAGAGACAGACACAGACACTCAGAGACAGACACAGACACTCAGAGACAGACAGACAGACTCAGAGACACGACAGACACTCAGAGACAGACACAGACACTCAGAGAGAAAACCCAGAGACAGACAGACACTCAGAGACGACAGACACTCAGAGACAGACACAGACACTAGCAGACAGACCAGACAAGACACTCAGAGACAGACAAGACACTCAGAGACAGACAGACCACTCAGAGACAGACAGACAGACACTCAGAGACACGACAGACACTCAGAGACAGACAGACACTCAGAGACAGACAGACACTCAGAGACAGACAGACAACTCAGAGACAGACAGACACTCAGAGACAGACAGACAACTCAGAGACAGACAGACAACTCAGAGACAGACAGACACCATCAGAGACACAGACAGCAGACACTCAGAGAGACACTAGAGACAGACACTCAGAGACACAGAACTCAGGACAGACAGACACTCAGAGACAGACAGACCACTCAGAGACAGACAGCCCACTCAGAGACAGACAGCGACACTCAGAGACAGACAGAGACACTCAGAGACAGACAAGACACTCAGAGACAGACAGGACAGACACTCAGAGACAGCCCAGACACTCAGAGCACAGACAGACAGACACTCAGACGACAGACAGACACTCAGAGACAGCCAGAACAGACAGACACTCAGAGACAGACAGACACTCAGAGACAGACAGACACTCAGAGACAGACAGACACTCAGAGACAGACAGACACTCAGAGACGGACACTCAGAGACAGACACTCAGAGACAGACAGACACTCAGAGACAGACAGACAACTCAGAGACAGACAGACACTCAGAGACAGACAGACCTCAGAGCACGACTCAAGAGACAGACAGACACTCAGAGACAGACAAGACACTCAGAGACAGACAGACACTCAGAGACAGACAGACACTCAGAGACAGACAGACAACTCAGAGACAGACAGACACTCAGAGACAAGACAGACACTCAGAGACAGACAGACCACTCAGAGACAGACAGACACTCAGAGACAGACGCCGAGACAGACAGACACTCAGAGACAGACAGACAACATCAGAGACAGACAGGACACTCAGAGACAGACAGACACACTCAGAGACAGACAGACAACACTCAGAGACAGACAGACACTCAGAGACAGACAGACAGAACTCAGAGACAGACAGACACACCTCAGAGACAGACCAGACACTCAGAGACAGACAGACACTCAGAGACGGGACAGACACTCAGAGACAGACAGACCCAGAGACAGACAGACACTCAGACAGACAGACACTCAGAGACAGACAGACACTCAGAGACAGACAGACACTCAGAGACAGACAGACACTCAGAGCACAGACAGACACTCAGAGACAGACAGACACTCAGAGACAGACAGACCTCGAGAAGACAGACACTCAAGACAGACAGACACTCAGAGACAGACAGACACTCAGGACAGACAGACACTCAGAGACAGACAGCATCAGAGACAGACAACACACTCAGAGACAGACAGACAAGAGACAACAGACACACGAGACAGACAGACACTCAGAGACAGACAGACAGACACTCAGAGACAGACAGACAGACACTCAGAGACAGACAGACAGACACTCAGAGACAGACAGACAGACACTCAGAGACAGACAGACAGACACTCAGAGACAGACAGACAGACACTCAGAGACAGACAGACACACTCAGAGACACACTCAAGAGACAGACACAGACAGACAGACACTCAGAGACACAGACAGAACAGACACTCAGAGACAGACAGACAGACACTCAGAGACAGACAGACAGACACTCAGAGACAGACAGACAGACACTCAGAGACAGACACAAGACACACGAGACAGACAGACAGACACTCAGACGACAGACAGACACTCAAAACAGAACAACAGCTCAGAGACATGGACAGACAGACACATACGAACAGACACGCAGAGACAGACAGACACTCAGAGACGACAGACACTCAGAGCAGACACTCAGAGACAGACAGACAGACACTCAGAGACAGACAGACACTCAGGACAGACAACACTCAAGAGACAGACACTCAGACGACAGAGACAGACAGACAGAAACTCAGAACAGACACCTCAGAGACAGACAGACACGGACAATCAGACACCAGACAGACAGACACTCGAGACAGACAGACACAGACAGACAGACACTCAGAGACAGACAGACACTCAGAGAGACAGACCACTCAGAGAGACAGACACACTCAGAGACAGACACCTCAAGAGACAAGAAGACAGACAGACAGACACTCAGAGACAGACAGACAGACACTCAGAGACAGACAGACAGAACACTCAGAGACAGGACAGACACTCAGAGACAGACAGACAGACACTCAGAGACAGACAGACGACACTCAGAGACAGACAGACAGACACTCAGAGACAGACAGACAGACACTCAGAGACAGACAAGACACTCAGAGACAGACAGACACTCAGAAGACAGACAGACACTCAGAGACAGACAGACACTCAGAGACAGACAGACAAGAACAACCTCAGAGACAGACAGACACTCAGAGACAGACAGACACTCAGAGACAGACAGACACTCAGAGACAGACAGACACTCAGAGACAGACAGACACTCAGAGACAGACAGACACTCAGAGACAGACAGACACTCAGAGACAGACAGACACTCAGAGACAGAACAGACACTCGAGACGACAGACACTCAGAACAGACACACTCAGAGACAGACATCAGAGACAACACACTCAGAGACAGACAGACACTCAGAGACAGACAGACACTCAGAGACAGACAGACACTCAGAGACAGACAGACACTCAGAGACAGACAGACACTCAGAGACAGACAGACACTCAGAGACAGACAGACACTCAGAGACAGACAGACACTCAGAGACAGACAGAGACTCAGAGACAGACAGAGACTCAGAGACAGACAGAGACTCAGAGAGACAGACTACAGAGACACTCAAGACAGACAGACACTCAAGCCAGACAAACCAGAGACAAAAAAGAAACAGTCAAACAAAAAAAAAAAACAAACAAAAAAAAAAAAAAAAAAAAAAAAAAAAAAAAAAAAAAAAGTGACAGAAAAAAAACAGTAAAGCATCTATTAATTTCACACACTTAAATAATATCTGAATTTAAATAAAAAATCATAAAACACAACACACAAAAATATATATTCTTTTCACTCTTTATCTTTATTCTTTTCGACATATCTTCGTGTCTATCTAATTTTACGACTCAAATCATCCGGTATATACTTTTTTCTTGCTTCCCTGATAGCTGTATTACGTCAGTTCCCACGCACACCTGTAATGACACACCTGACTGCACTAGCGCGGATCCAGGACACAAGCAAGAACATCATGTTATATCTATTACGTATACTATATTCTCTTTTATTTTTATTATTATTATTATTATTTATTATTATTTATTTTATTTTATTTTATTTCTCTTTCTTCTTTCTATTTTATTTTACTTTATTTTTCAGGTTATAGTTATCGATTATATATTTCTATCTTATTTATATTTTTTACGTATTTTTCTCTTTATAGTTAATATTATATTTCTAATTTTATTATTATCTTTTTTTCTCATAATTACTGTTATAATCGAATATAAAATATATTATTATATTCTTTATTTTATTTTATTTTTCAACTCATTTATTTATCGTATATAAAATATAATTATCTATTTACTTTTATACTTATTTTTTCTTTCCTTTGTTCATCAATAACTTTTAAAATTATTATTTGTTTATTATTTTTTTCCCACGTATCATTTTACTCTATAATTATGTACAGCTTAGTCGGAAATGTTGTTCTATCATCTTATTTTTTCTTCATTTTTTCCTCTTCATACTTACTCTTTAAATATTCGATTATCCTATACTTCTTTACTATCTTTTTTATATTTTCCCACACTTTCTTTATATCGAAGTAAGGAAAAAATAAAGGAGATTACGGTATCTCTCTCTCTTCATGCTCCATCTCGTCTCTCTCCTTTGTCTCCCCATCAAAGAGACTAGAAACACCTTCGTAAAATTGACTCAAGTTGTTTTTCAGTGGCTGTTTTTTGTTTTATTCTTTGTTTTGAGTGCTACCTGTTAGTAGATTAGTGTGGTTGAGAGAAGACGATGGATAAGCAGTGTCCTTGCTGAGCTCGTCCTACCCTCGTCTCTCAGTATAGGTATCTCATCACCTCTTAGCTAGAGCTGTTAGCGTCTTTCGTTTCATATTTACAACTCTGGGTCTGTATGGAGGTAAGGAAAGCAGGTCGAGGGGAGGGAGGGGAGATAAAAGGGGGAGGGGAGAGGTAAAGAGGAGGGTTTGTGAGAAGAGGGAAAGGGGGGGGGTGTTAACTGCCTTATTGTGTGTTAATACCCGTAGGAGGAGGAGGAAGAGGAGGAGGAGGGAGGAGGAAGAGGAGGAGGAGGAGGGAGGAGGAAGAGGAGGAGGAGGAGGGAGGAGGAAGAGGGGAGGAGGAGAGCAATGGTAAGGTGAAGGAAGGGATGAGAGAGTGACGCAGCAGTGGAGGAGGAGGAGGAGGAGGAGGAGGAGAAGGAAGCACGAGGTAGGAGGAGGAGGAGGAGCAGGAGAGGAGGAGGAGGAGGCAAGAGGTAGGAGGAAGAAGAGGGGAAGCAGCAAATGACAAAAATGGTTTGCCAAGACAGTGATAAACGTACGGGCAGGAATGGAAGAGGCGGAGAGAGAAGAGAAGAGGAGAAGGAAGTAAGGAGAAGAGAGAATAAGAAGAAGAGGAGAAAGGAGAGGTTGTGAAGAAGGGGACTACATAAGACCTGAGGGTTCCATCGTGCTTACTCTCCCCTCACACACACACACACACACACATACATACATACATACAGACACACTCCCCTCTCACCCTCTTCTCACCCTCTTTTCTCTCTCTCTCTCTCTCTCTCTCTCTCTCTCTCTCTCTCTGCCTTGCTTTTATTGTATGTCATCAGAGAGAAAAAAGAAAGAAAGAGAAAAAGAAAAACAATAATGAGGTAAAAAAAAGATTGATGGAATATAAGTAGAGAGAGAGAGAGAGAGAGAGAGAGAGAGAGAGAGAGAGAGAGAGAGAGAGAGAGAGAGAGAGAGAGAGAGAGAGAGAGAGAGAGAGAGAGAGAGATAGCTTATTCCTTCCGGCTCCCTTCTTTAGCCTAACTTCCTCCCTTCCATCGACATTTCTTCCCTCCTCCTCAGTCTATTCCTTGCTGTTCTTGTTCTTCTCTTTCTTATTTCCCACCTCCTCTCTCTCTCTCTCTCTCTCTCTCTCTCTCTCTCTCTCTCTCTCTCTCCCTCTCTTCTCCTCTCTCTCTCCTCTCCGTCTCTCTCTCTTCTCCTCTTCTTCTTTCTTTCTTTGCTTACTCACATTCCATCAACTTCAATTTTTTTTTTACCTTATTTTATTTTTTCCGTTTCTATCTTTACCCTTCCCTCATTTCCCCTCACAATCTTGACCTTTCTCTTCCCTATTCCTCTTTTTATCCCTCTTTACTATTCCCCTCCTCTCAGTATCTCTTTTTCTTTCTTCTTCCCTTCATTACCTTCCCTTGCTATTCCCCTCTCCCTTCCTCCTCTCTTCTTCCTTCCTCCTCTCTTCCTTCCTTCCACCCTACCTCCCCTCTTCCACCCTACCTCCCCTCTTCCACCCTACCTCACTCGATCTGTTATTAGTTTTGCCTTTTCTTGCACTGACTTACATTTTCTTTCGTTCGTTCTTTCTTTCCTTTCTTCCTTCCGTTTCCTTCCTCCATTTATTTATCTACGAATATTTACTACTACTGCTATTTGTTCCTTTTCTTGTGCTAAGACTTCGAAATTTCTTGCTCTCTTTTTTGTTCTTACTTTTATTCTTGTTTCCTTTCTTCATTTATTTATCTACGTATTCATTTATTTGTCTCTCTCTCTCTCTCTCTCTCTCTCTCTCTCTCTCTCTCTCTCTCTCTCTCTCTCTCTCTCTCTCTCTCTCTCTCTCTCTCTCTCTCTCTCTCTCTCTCTCTCTCTCTCTCTCTCTCTCTCTCTCTCTCTCTCTCTCTCTCTCTCTCAAATAACACTGGCCAGTATTCTTTTTAGTTATTATTACTTTTACTACTACACTACAACACTACTACAACTACTACTACTACTACTACTACTACTTTTACTACTAATACAACTACTACTACAACAACTACAACAACTACTACTCACCTTCTCCTTATGATGAGGCTTGGTTATCCTACACTTGGGAATAATCTTGCCCGCGTACGTCATGTTGGTGATCAGATCTGTGACCTCGTGAACCCGCGCAAAGCCACCCTGAAAAGAACACAAAATAATATTATAATAGTGTTTGATATATATTATAGAGATGAAATGATGAAATAATACAAATCACATATACAAAATATAATACAAAATATATTACAGACGGTATTATTTATATTTTGTGGGGTTATAAGGTGTTAGGACTGGTATTTATGACAGGCGTTTTTGATGAGGTTAGGTTTCAGGTTTCAGGTTTTTTTTTTTTTTTTTTTTTTTTTTTTTGTACATCACATAGGAATGGTGAAGGGAAAAAAAGTGTTAGGAAAGTGGTATTGGTGGTATTTTGGACGTTTTGGGTGAGGTATAATAAGGTGTTAGGAAAGTGTTAGGAATTATGAAGGTGTTAGGAAAGGGTGTTATTTATATTTTGTGGAGTTATAAGGTGTTAGGAAAGTCGTATTGGTGGTAAACTAGGCTTTTTTTGCTGAGATATAACATGTTAGGAACGTGTTAATAAGGTGGTATAGTAGATGATGTTTAAAATGTATGAGTTAATGTGAGGTGTATGAGGGGAAGTATGAGGTGTTTGTAGGAGGAATGAGAAAAAGAATGAGGTAACTGGTTTTTAGTTTATCTTCTAAGTGATAAATTTTTTTTGTTTTTTGTAGAGGGGTATTTTTTTAGGCAAGTAGGCCTATACATAATGAATGATGATGATGATGGATATAAAGACAAGATCAACAATACGAAGAAGAAAATAAGAAAATAACAGCAGAGAAGAAAACTACAAAGCAAGACTAAAGAAAAAAGAAAGAAAGGAAACAAACCGGTATAGGCTGAATGTCATTACCTCCTCTCTCTCTCTCTCTCTCCTCTCTCTCTCTCTCTCTCTCTCAAGTAAGTTAGTTGGTACGTAACGAGGTTTGTAATTAGACGGGCAGGTAGGAAGGAAGGAAGGAAAATTGAAGGTAGGTAGGTAGGTAGGTATAAGTGGAGGTAAGGAGGTAGAGGAGGAAGGAGGAGGTAGAGGAGGAAGGAAGGGTAGAGGAGGAAGGAAGGAGGTAGAGGAGGAAGGAGGAGGTAGAGGAGGAAGGAAGGAGGTAGAGGAGGAAGGAAGGAGGTAGAGGAGGAAGGAAGGGGTAGAGGAGGAAGGAAGGAGGTAGAGGAGGAAGGAAGGAGGTAGAGGAGGAAGGAAGGAGGTAGAGGAGGAAGGAAGGAGGTAGAGGAGGAAGGAGGAGGTAGAGAGGAAGGAGGAGGTAGAGGAGGAGAAGGAGAGAGGGTAGAGGAGAAAGGAGGAGGTAGAGGAGGAAAGAGGAAGAAGGAGGAGGTAAGGAGGAAGGAGGAAGAAGGAGGAGGTAAGGAGGAAGGAGGTGAGGAGGAAGGAGGTAAGGAGGAAGGAGGAGAAGGAGGAGGTAAAGAGGTAAGGAGGAAGGAGGAGGTAAAGAGGAAGGAGGTAAGGAGGAAGGAGGTAAGGAGGAGAAAGGAGGAGGAAAGCAGGTATACTGTACTATAGCTTGGAAAGATTGTGGAAGATGGAGTAGATGTGGAGTGTGTGGAATGAGAGGGAAGGGAGAGGGGAGAGTGGAGCGTAAGGGGGTAAAGAGAGTTAATGTGGAGTGGTGGAAGAGTGGAGTGAGAGGAAAGAGAGGAGAGAGTGGAGTGTAAAGGGGTAAAGAGAGTTAATGTGGAGTGGTGGAAGAGTGGAGTGAGAGGAAAGAGGAGAGAGTGGAGTGTAAGGGAGTAAAGAGAGGTAATGTGGAGTGAATAGTGTTGAGGGAAGTGAGGGGAAATAGGGTAGTGTGTGGAGTAAGAGAGGAAATGAGTATTTTTAAGGAGTGCAACATGTGGAGTAGATAGATAAAGTATGTAAATATGAAGTGGGTGAGTAGTATTAAGTGGACGTGTGGATGTGATGATTATAATTAGAGAGAGTGTGGTAAAACATATCATGAGAAAAAAATGTGGATAAGAAAACATAAAAAATGCACAGATGGATAAATCAATAAAAAAGTAAAGTAAAATTAATAATAAACAAGTCAATAAAAGATAAAGTTCTATAAGGAAACAAATAAATAAATATACAAAGAGTAGAAAATCAAGCCCAACAAACAAAAATAGATAAGAGACAACAAAGGAAAATGCAATAAAAAAAACCCATAAAGGAAACAAAAAGTTGGAAGGAGGAAATACCAACAAAACAGACGTCAGGAAAAAAAACCACTTTACGACTTTCTTTCTTACTTTTTGCCAATTTTGCCGCATTTTTTTCCTCTTCCTCTTTTCGTCCATTGGGAAGAATAAGAGGAGGAGGAGGAGGAGGAAGAGGAGGAGGAAAAGGAGAAGAAGAAAAAGGAGGAGGAGAAGAAAAAGGAGGAGAAGAAGAAGAAAAAGGAGGAGAAGAAGAAACAGGAGGAGAAGAAGAAACAGGAGGAGGAGGAGAAGAAAAAGGAGGAGGAGAAGAAGAAAAAGGAGGAGGAGAAGAAAAAGGAGGAGAAGAAGAAGAAAAAGGAGGAGAAGAAGAAACAGGAGGAGGAAGGAGAAGAAGAAAAAGGAGGAGGAGAAGGAGGAGGTTAGTCTCGTCTCCATCGCTTTTCCTCTACCCTTGCACTTCCCTACTTTCCCTCCCTCCTCCTTCCTCCTCACGCCACCTCCCTAACCACATTCAAAACACGTCTAGAAAAGCACCCATTAGGTAAACAATTTCAGGAATAAATGTTTAATGTTTCCTCTGATTTATGTCATTTATTACGTTGGTCTGTAGTTTTACTTAGTTTTACTCGACCCTAGTATGCCCGCTATATCATAATATTTTATTGCTTCACTATTCTATTTGCCTTTTGAGATTTTATTATTTAATTTTATTGCTAGATTTAGTACATTTTACCCAATTTTTATTTGTATTTTCACTGATGTCATTAAATGTAATTTACATGTAAAGAATAACCATTGTAATATTGGAATAAAAATTCTGATTCTGATTCCTCCTCTCGTCTCTTCCCTTACCTTCCCTTCCCTTCCCTTCCCTTCCTTCCTCCTCCTCCTCCTCCTCCTCCTCCTCCTCCTCGTCTCGTCACTTCCCTTCCCTTGCTCCTTCTTCCTCTCATATCTTCCCTACCCTTCCCCCTTCCCCCTCCTCCTCCTCCCGTGTCTTCCCTTGCCTTGCTAAATCCTGCCGCACACCAAATGGCCCTCCTCACCTCTACATCTTCCCGCTCGAAAGGAAGACCCGTCATTCACATCCGCTACGTCTTCTGCGGCGGGATATATTGCTCTTTCTCTCTTTCTCTTTCTCCCTCCCTCTCCCTCTCCCTCTCCCTCTCTCCCTCTCACCCCTCTCTCTCCCTCTCCCTCTCTCTCTCTCCCTCTCTCTCCCTCTCCTCTTCTCTCTCTCTCTCTCTTCTCTCTCCTCTCTCTCTCTGTGTGTCTTGTTTATCTCGTTTTCCTCCCGTTCCTCACCTTACTCTACCTCTTCTTCTTCTTCTTCCTCCTCCTCCTCCTCCATATATAACAGTATAAGTTCCCGGCAGCTTTGCAAACAACCCCCTCCCTCACAAGCCCCCCTCCCCCCATACCACGCGTTCATAAGGAAGGGGGGACAAAAGAGGGGGCATTAGAGGGGGGGCAGGGAACACAGATGCGGGTCAGTGTTTTGGGGGGCGTGAGGATATGCAGGGGAGGGGGAGGGAGAGGGTGATGATAGGAGGGGTGAGGAGGGAGTGGGTGTGAGGGAGTGTGGGTGAATGAGTGTGTGTGTGTGTGTCCTTTATTTAGTCTTCAGTCTAGTCTACTGTTTTGTTTGAGTTAAATTTGGTTTATGTATTCGCTTGTGAAACTAACAAATGTGTAAATATTATAAAACTGTGTTCAATAAACGATCTATCTTTCTATCTATATGTGTGGGTGGATGAGTGTGGGTGTGAGGGAGTGTGAGTGTGGGTGTGGGTGAGTGGGTGGGTGTGAGTATAAGAGTAGACAGCACTGCTTTAAGTCCTTACCAACAGTGTGTGCTCTCTCTCTTTCTCTGTCTGCCTTTGCCCCTCCCTCTCTCTCTCTCTCTCTGGTCTGTCTCTCTGCCTTTGCCCCTCTCTCTCTCTCTCTCTCTCTCTCTCTCTCTCTCTCTCTCTCTCTCTCTCTCTCTGTCTTTGCCCCCCCTTCTCTCTATGCTTTAGGTTGCTTGGTGAGGCGGCTCTTAATTAATAATGCACACGCTCATTATTGCACCGACAACGCCAAAGACTCAAGCAAGGCGAAGCAAGGCGAAGCAAGGCGAAGCAAGGCGAGGCAAGGCGAAGCAAGGCGAAGCAAGGCGAGGCAAAGCGAGGCAAGGCGAGGCAAAGTGCTCAGGACTGTTACCATTATCCAGACTATTACTATTATCATCATCATTAGCATTAGCTGCAGGAAGAGGAGGAGTGTAGTGAGTCCCCGTGGGAGTGTGTATCGGTGTGTGTGTGTGTGTGTGTGGTGTGTGTTGTGTGTGTGTGTGTGTGTGTGTGTGTGTGTGTGTGTGTGTGTGTGTGTGTGTGCGTGTGCAGTGCCCGCGGCCCGGAAGTAGTGTCCCCCTCCAGCCAGGTGACCCCGCGTAGCACAGGTGTGATGCGGTGTTATTCGCCTGCCCTGGGGGGGGGAGAGAGAGAGAGAGAGAGAGAGAGAGAGAGAGAGAGAGGAGAGAGAGAGAGAGAGAGAGAGAGAGAGAGAGAGAGAGAGAGAGAGAGAGAGAGGAAAACAGACAGATGAAGAATAATAATCAGAGAATGAGACAACAGAAAAGCGACAGAGAGAGAGAGAGAGGAGAGAGAGAGAGAGAGAGAGAGAGAGGGGGGAGAGAGAAGGAGAGATAGAGGAGAGAGAGAGAGGAAGGAGAGAGAAAAACAGACAGATGAAAATAATAATCAGAGAATGAAGAAAGAAAAGCAGACACAAGGAGAACAAGAGAGAGAGAGAGAGAGAGAGAGAGAGAGGAGAGAGAGAGAGAGAGAGAGAGAGAGAGAGAGAGAAGAGAGAGAGAGAGAGAGAGAGAGAGAGAGAGAGAGAGAGAGGTAATGTTCTCTTCCCTTCTTCCCTCTGTCCTTACATCCTTTTCCCCCCATCTACTCTTACTCCTCCATCTCCTTCAGCATAACATTCTAAGGAAATGGCCCATCAACCTCCTCTTCCTTCCCCTCCTCCTCCTCCTCCTCTTCCTTCCCCTCCTCCTCTTCCTTCCCCTCCTCCTCTTCCTTCCCCTCCTCCTCCTCCGCCTCCTCCTCCTCCTCTTCCTTCCCCTCCTCCTCCCCCATCGCCTCTTCCTTCCCCTCCTCCTCCTCTTCCTTTTCCTCGAGGCAAAAATAATAATCAGAGAAGGTAAGAAAAACTTGAAGTACATTATATCGCATCCTTGACCATGGGTAAAAATTTATCCTAAAGAATGTTATGATAATGCAAGAATGAAATATATTCATAAACAATGTCTACAGTCTCACTATACATAATGGTCAACACACAATTAACGAAGACGAAATGACAAATATCGTTCAAGAATATTTTGTTGCAGTATTCGCACAATAAGACGGCAAAAAAAGCCTACAGGTCCAATAGGCTCCAACGTAAAAAAAATAAAATAATAATAAATAAATAAATAAATAAAATAAAACACTTACAACTTAAATCGTCGTTAATTTTCATGCAACTTTCCTTATAGAGCACATTTAATCTTACACACGATCAATAAACTCCAACAAAACTTCCGCATGCAATAAAACTTAACCCAGAATACTTAAACAAGAGAAAAATGAGGTTTGTGAACTTCTTTATAGCGTTCAATGAATCATTAACTTACGGTAATTTACTGTACCTTGCGAATAAAAAGTTTGCAAATATGAAAAAAAATGACAAAACTCAACTAGGCTTTCGCTGATCAATCGTTCAAACTTTTATCGAGTGCAAATTAATGGATACTTTAATAAGAGGCAAAGTGGTTAATAAATAATAAAATAGGCTCGTCAGACTCCAAGCGTGGATAAATAATACATAACAAATTAACTAGATATTTTCACTGATGTTTACAATAATTTTTTTCCCTTGGCCACCCCTTTGTGATTTAAAAAAAAAATGTGCGTACAACAAAACAATTAATCAATTATAATCTATCTCGACTTTCAAAAATCTCATCATAATGTATTTTGCTATTTGTTTTACCTTTATATTCCTATTCTACCTCTTTCTCTTCTTACTTTTAATGAACAGCTGCTGGGCGCTTAAACCCTTTCCTCCTCCCTCCTAGCCATCCATAAACCCCACCCACACCCTCCCCTCCCTACAACCCTCCTAGCCATCCATAAACCCCACCCCACACCCTCCCCTCCCTACAACCCTCCTAGCCATCCATAAACCCCACCCCACACCACACCCACCCCTCCCTACAACCCTCCTAGCCATCCATATACCCCCTAACCCCCACCATCCCTTCCCCAACCCCCGTAGCCATCCATACATAAGCCCCACATCCCCAACATCCCCTCCCTCTACCATCCAAATACCCCTCACCCCCATCCTAGCCATCCATATACCCACACTCCCCCCATTCCCCTACCTACCCCCCCTAGCCATCCATATACCCCCTCACCCCTACCCTACCCTCCCATCACCACCACGAGGAGGGGGAGGCTGAGGTAAGACAGTAAACACAAGGTCTCATTTGGACACAACAACATACACTCTGATGGAGCCAATTTGAGGCGACGCGCACCTGGGGACACCTGGGGGCACCTGGGGGGACCTGAACACCTTGAGGAGGACGCAGCACCTGGGTGGACCTACACACACACACACACAATAACACAGACAAGACAGATTAACGTACACTTATATAGATACGACATACATAAAAACACACACACACACACACCGAAAAACTGAATGTTAATTGAACTTAATAAAAAGAGAAACAGATAAACTTTAATAACTGATAAAGCAGATGCATAGAAATAGATTAGTAAAAATAGTTAAGGAACACTGGCCAAACACACACACATATATATATATTATACACACACACACACATTCAAACACACACACACACAACAACTCAGATAGGGGAACGAAGAGATAAAACGACGTGATAGGAATACTAGGTAGTGTGGGGAGGGATTTAAAGAACAGGTAATAGGGTGATGGAGGGGTGTAAAGGGGCGAGGAGTAGTTAAGGTAGGGGTGGGTAGTGGTAGGTGGTGGGGTGTGAAGGGGTGGGTAGTGGTAGGTGGTGGTGGGGTGCTATGAGAAAGGTGGTGTAGATGGTAAGGTGAGCAAGGGTGATGTAACAGGGGTGAGGGGGTAGGAAGAGAGAGAGAGAGAGAGAGAGAGAGAGAGAGAGGGGAGAGAGAGAGAGAGAGAGAGAGAGAGAGAGAGAGAGAGAGAGAGAGAGAGAGAGAGAGAGAGAGAGAGAGAGAGAGAGAGAGAGAGAACAAAAAACACGAAAGAAAAAGATCAAACATCCACCTCTACCACCACCTCTACCTCTACCACCACCACCACCACCACCTCTACCACCACCACCACCACCACCACCACCTCTACCACCACCACCACCACCTCTCCACCACCACCTCTACCACCACCACCACCTCTACCACCACCACCACCTCCACCTCCACCTCTACCACCACCACCACCTCCACCTCCACCTCTACCACCACCACCACCACCACCACCACCTCTACCACCACCACCACCACCACCACCTCCCTACCACCACCACCCACCCACCACCACCCACCACCTCTACCACCACCACCACCACCTCTACCACCACCACCACCACCACCACCTCTACCACCACCACCACCACCACCACCTCTACCACCACCACCACCACCTCTACCACCACCACCACCACCACCTCTACCACCACCACCACCACCACCTCTACCACCACCACCACCCCCCCCACCACCACCCCACCCCCCCACTACCACCACCACCTCTCACCACCACCACCACCACCTCTACCACCACCACCACCACCTCTACCACCACCACCACCACCTCTACCACCACCACCACCACCTCCATCAGTCCCAGGTGACCAACAACACACGTTTCTTGCAATCAGTTAGCGGCCGAGTAGTACGTGTCCTCTCACCCACTTATTTCTTAAGACTTTTTTGGGATGAGGAGGAGGAGTGGGTCTTCTTCCTACCTCATCTATAAGGAGGAGGAAGAGAGGAAAAGCAAGAAGAGGAGGAGGAGGAGTATAAAGGAAGAAGATAGGAAGACAAGGAGAAGGAGGAGGAGGATAAAGGGAGAAGGAAGAATAGGAGGAGGAGGAAGAAGAGCAGGAAAATAAAGGAAGAAGATAGGAAGACAGGGATACTAATGAATGAAGAAGTGAGACAAGAGTGCAAATGAACGGACCATGAAGAACAGATGAGGAGGAGGAGAAGGAGGAGGAGGTAGAGAAGGAGGAGGAGGTAGAGAGGAGGAGGAGGAGGAGGAGGAGGAGGAGGAGGAGATGACAAGCAGAAACAAGACAAGGAAAGGGGGAGTGATGACAGCCAAGGCACAAGAACGAGAGGAAAATTAATGAATGAATAACTAATTGAATCTATGAATAAAAAATAGGAGAATGAGACAGCTGAGAAGAAGGGAGAAGAAGGGAGAGGAAAGGAGGGGAAGGGGAGGAAGGAAGGGAAGGGAAAAGGGGAAGGAGAAGGGAGGGGAAGGGAGAAGGGAGGGGAAGGAGGAAGGGAAGAATGAAGGGGAAGGGAGAAGGGGAAGAAGGGAGAGGAAGGGAGAGGAAGGGAGGAGAAGGGAGGGGAGGGGCGAGGAAGGGAGAGGAAAGGAGGTAACGAGGTAGAGGAGGAGGATATAAGGAATGGGATGGAGGGGGAGAAGGTGGGGAGATGGGGAGGGAGGAGAGTACAAAGGGAGGGACGGGCAAGGGGCCAACACACACACACACACACACACACACACACACACACATACATACACACACACACACATACATACATACACATGCACGCAAGCTCAATTTTCTATGCAATCAGGGAAAATAAGCAGTGGTGGTAATGGTGGCAGTGGTAGTAGTAATAGTAGAAGTAGTAGTAGTAGTGGTGGTGGTAGTAGTAGTAATATAGTAGTAGTAATAGTAGTGGTAGTAATAGTAGTGGTAGTAATAGTAGTGGTAGTAATAGTAGTGGTAGTAATAGTAGTGGTAGTGGTAGTAGTAGTAGTAATGGTAGTAGTAGTAGTAGTAGTGGTAGTAGTAGTAGTAGTAGTGGTAGTAGTAGTGGTAGTAGTAGTAGTAGTAGTAGTAGTAGTGGTAGAAATAGGTAGTAGTAGTGGTAGTAGTAGTAGTAGTGGTAGTGGTAGTAGTAAGTAGTAGTAGTAGTAGTAGTGAAGTAACAGTAAGAACTAAGAATAGCGTCTTTGTCTGCACTTTAAATCTTAATGTTCTTACTATCAGGTTAGTCTTGTCCACTTTCCCCATTCTTTAACCTCCTCCACCCCACTCCCCCTCCACAATCGCACCCCCCCTTCCTCCCTCCACAATCGCCCCCCCCCTTCCTCCCTCCACAATCGCCCCCCCCCCCCTTGCCCTCTCCACTTCATCGACCAGTTACGTTCCCTTGTCCACCGCCGCTCCATGCAATCCACTCACCCACTCACTCCACTTTTGTCTTCCCTCCCGTATACATAAATTGACTTCAGCAGCCGTTAACCCTCTTTCGATCCCTCTCTTCCCCCCTCTATCCCTCTTCCTCTCCTCCTGCCTCTCTCTCTCTATTCCTCCCCCTCCTCCCCTCTCTCAATTCCTCTCCTTCACCCCTCTCCTCCATCGTAATCATCATTGTTTCCTAATTCCTGTCTTCGTTAAAATCCCTAATTCCTCGAACTCACTCCTTTACATGTGTTCTGCCTTGTCCCTTTTCTTATCTATCGCATTCTTTCTCTCTCCTCCTCCTCCTCCTCCTCCTGACCGCTAGTTTTTACGTGTTCCCACTCTCCCTGCTTCGTCCTCTCTGCCCTATCCTCCTCCAGTCCTTCTCCTCCATCACTCAGTCACTCAAGGCTCCTCTGGGATCTGTATTTGGGAAGCGAGGTTTTTTTTTTTAAGGACATCTACTACTTTTTTTTGGAAATATAAAAAGTGTGCAACCTCTTCTCTTCTACCTCCTCCTTTACCTCCTTCTTCCTCTACTACCTCCTCCTTTACCTCCTTTTCCTTCTACTACCTCCTCCTTTACCTCCTTCTCCCTCTACTACCTCCTCCTTTACCTCCTCCTCCCTCTACTACCTCCTCCTTTACCTCCTCCTCCCTCTACTACCTCCTCCTTTACCTCCTCCTCCCTCTACTATCCTTTACCTCCTCCTCCCTCTTCTACCTCCTCCTTAACCTCCTCCTCCTCCTCCTCCTCCTGTCCTTTGTACGTCCACCTGCTACCCATTCGTTATCATTTCTCATCATTTCTCCTCTGCACGTGTCACCTATCTATCTCTCTCTCTCTCTCTCTCTCTCTCTCTCTAAGGAACACCTGTGATATGCATGTGTAGCCTTCTTAAACATCTGTCTATACCCTCCCTCACATCTAACCCAATACTAACCTAACCAATATCACCTAAGCAATCATTTTACCTATTTGCTCCTCATCTCCTTCCCTTCCTCGCATACCTTTCACACACCCTCTACCTCTACCTACCTCCTACACACCTGCCACTACCTTATCCACACACCTGCCTACCCGCACCTTCTTAATCACACACCTGTCGACCCTCACCTCTCTCTTCGTGTCACCTGCTCTTCTCTCTCTCTCTCTCTCTCTCTCTCTCTCTCTCTCTCTCTCTCTCTCTCTCTCTCTCTCTCTCTTCTCCTTCTCTCTCCTCTCTCTCTCTCTCTCCTTCTCTCTCTCTCTCTCCTTCCTCTCTCTCTTCTCTCTCTCTCTCTCTCTCTCTCTCTCTCTCTCTCTCTCACACACACATTCCAAGCCTGTTCTCTCCCTTTTCTTCCCCATACCACAGCTGCTCTTCCTCTTCTTCTCCACCTTTTCCATTCCACACCTGTCATTCCACACCTATGCGCCACACACCTGTTCCTCCATCACCCCACGCAGGACCAACACCTAAAGTCCGGCTAAGGGTTCCATAACACTACCCAGGGTCTTCAAGGGTCTTATTAATGTGTATAATTAGTGGTTGGAGATATCCGTAAGGGCGCCTGTCTTACCTATGTTACCGCGTTGCATCTGTCCTAGATTAATTATGATTCACCAAAATGTCCTCCTCCTCCTCCTCCTCCTCCTCCTCCTGTCTTCTGCACCCTCACGCAATTAATCTTCCTTTCATATATATACATCTGAATGTTTTTTTTTTTTGCATAAACTTGATTTACTATACTGGGGTTTTCAAAGAGGGGGAGAAGGGGGGTGGGGGGACTGACGGTAAATCTCGGACCCCTCTGTAAAAAGTATCCTGGGCTGGTGGTCAGAGGGGAAGGCGGAGGGGAGGAGGGGAGCATTGATCGTGTGTGTGAGGGGGGAGGGGTGATTGAGTGTGTGGAGGTGGAGGGTTGAATGTTCCTAGTTTCCTTATATCCTCCTCCTCCTCCTTCTTCTTCTCCCCCTCCTCCTCCTCCTCCTCCTTCTTCTTCTTCTTCTTCTCCTCCTCCTCCTCCTCCTTCTTCCCCCTCCTCCTCCTCCTTCTTCTTCTTCTCCTCCTTCTCCACCTTAATTATCTTCCTTCTCTTTCTTCATACACTTTTCTCAGCCGTTAAATTCGTCTTAACAGTCTTTCTTTCCACATTCCTCTCTCTCTCTCTTCTCTCTCTCTCTTCTCTCTCTCTCTCTCTCTCTCTCTCTCTCTCTCTCTCTCTCTCTCTCTCTCTCCCTTCTCTCTCTTCTCTCTCTCTCTCTTTTCCTCTGTAACTCATTTCTCCCTTCACATTACTTTTTCTATACGCTTCCCCTCTCATTTTCTCCGTCCATACATCTGGTCCTTACCCCTTTTTTCCCCTCCTTTCCCCTCACTGTGAGTCACGCGATGGGACACAGGCGGACAGGAAGATGGAAGAGGAAGGGGAAGGGAAGGGAGGAAGGGGGGGATGACCTATCCTGAAAATCGCTGACGCAAATGGGTTAGAGAGAGAGAGAGAGAGAGAGAGAGAGAGAGAGAGAGAGAGAGAGAGAGAGAGAGAGAGAGAGAGAGAGAGAAGACTTATTCACAATTGAGTTAACATTTGAGAGAGAGAGAGAGAGAGAGAGAGAGAGAGAGAGAGAGAGAGAGAGAGAGAGAGAGAGAGAGAGAGAGAGAGAGAGAGAGAATTTAAATTCTTTTCCGACCTACTTCCCTTCAATGTGATTCTTGGAGGGGTTAATGTGACTTACTATAGATAATGTGACCTTGGTATGACATGTGCCTCTTACTACTACGCGAGATGTGACCTTTTACTGTAGTGCTATAATAGTGTGGCTCTGTAATGTGGCCCTTTAATTAAACCCCCTTCACGCTCAGATCTTTCCTTTGCTATAAAAAAAATCGTATGTTGTCGAGCAAGTGAGCAACATAACAAATTACGAAAAGTAACTGAATATACCAAATTAGTTAGTCGACAAGGATACTACATAGGTCATATCTATTAAATATTGCTTACTTTCACTAAAAAGTCTAATGGTACCCAAATTACAATGGAAATTACGTTCTGGGTCTCAAGGGGTTAATTAAAGATATGGTGCAGTCAGATGTGGCAAAAAAAAAGTATGAGGGAAGAAGATGTGGCCCTATTGGTGTGCCTTTGTTTAGTGTGTGGCCCTATTAACTGTGGCCCTATTAGTGTGGCCCTGTTAGTGTGGCCCTATTAGTGTGGCCCTATTAACTGTGTCCCTATTAAGTGTGGCCCTATTGGTGTGGCTTTGTTTAGTGTGGCCCTATTGGTGTGGCCCTATTAACTGTGTCCCTATTAAGTGTGGCCCTATTGGTGTGGCTTTGTTTAGTGTGGCCCTATTAACTGTGTCCCTATTGGTGTGGCTTTGTTTAGTGTGGCCCTATTAGTGTGGCCCTATTAACTGTCCCTATTAAGTGTGGCCCAATTAAGTGTGGCCCTATTAAGTGTGGCCCTATTAAGATGCGGCTCTGTTAAGTGTGGCCCTATTAAGTGTGGCCCTATTAAGATACGGCTCTGTTAAGTGTGGCCCTATTAAGTGTGGCCCTATTAATGTGGCCCTATTAAGATGCGGCTCTGTTAAGTGTGGCCCTATTAAGTGTGGCCCTATTAGTGTGGCCCTATTAAGATGCGGCTGTTAAGCGTGACCCTATTAGTGTGGCCCTATTAAGATGCGGCTCTGTTAAGTGTGGCCCTATTAGTGTGACCTGTTAAGTGTGGCCCTATTAAGTGTGGCCCTATTAAGTGTGGCCCTATTAAGTGTGGCCCTATTAACTGTGTCCCTATTAAGTGTGTCCCTATTAAGTGTAGCCCTATTAAGTGTGCCCCTATTAAGTGTGTCCCTATTAACTGTGTCCCTATTAACTGTGTCCCTATTAACTGTGTCCCTATTAACTGTGTCCCTATTAACTGTGTCCCTATTAACTGTGTCCCTATTAAGTGTGGCCCTATTAGTGTGGCCCTATTAACTGTGTACCTATTAGTGTGGCCCTATTAAGTGTGGCCCTATTAAGTGTGGCCCTATTAAGTGTGGCCCTATTAAGTGTGGCCCTATTAACTGTGTCCCTATTAAGTGTGGCCCTATTAGAGTGGCCCTATTAAGTGTGGCCCTTTAACGACCTTTATTAGTGTGGCTAATAGGAAGGGCATTAAGCGGTGGTTGTGAATCCTTTCGTAGGTGGCTTCAAAAGGAAAGGCAGCAAACAAGGTGTGACAATTTCGGGTATGAAGAAAGAAAAGGTGGAGAAGGTGGGCGTATGAGGGTCGGCAGGTATGAGAGAGGGGTGGGGTGGTGGGTGTGGTAGGAGGGTGGGCGTGGTGGGAGGGTGGGTATGGTAGGAGGGTGGGCGTGACCTCGAGTAGCTGGTCTATCTCGTGGCCACAATTGGAGTCATAGCCACAAGAGGAGAACTTGTCTATTTGAATGATAATGCCGATGCTCTTCAACCCACGCAGGGGCCTCTCTCTCTCTCTCTCTCTCTCTCTCTCTCTCTCTCTCTCTCTCTCTCTCTCTCTTTTCATCTCTCTTTCTTCTCTGTTTCTCTTTCTGTCTCTGTCTCTCTGTCTGTGTCTGTCTGTCTCTCTTTCTGTCTGTGCGTCTATCTGTCTCTCTCTCTCTCTCTCTCGTCTCTCTGGATCCCCTCACCTACCCCTCCCCCTCCTCGATCTTCCCCTCTCTCTTCTTCCTCCTTCTCCTCCCTATACAAGCAGGAAATAGATCTCCAGTGTGCCAAGTTTGTGTGATTCTCGCTTTAACTCATTCATGCATGGAGTTTCAAGGAGGAGGAGGATAGGTCAAATCAGAAGTGGAATTATTGGTTAAGTATTAACCTTAATTAAGTGTATATTTGATCATTTGATGTGGAGGAGGAGGTGGAGTAGTAATATAAAAATCCACCATCTCCACATCATGAATAACCTGATGTGGCCCAAAAGGAGATACACGTTCCTAACTCCACTACTATTCCACCCCTTCCACCTCCTTCCTAACTTCCACACCAACTGATCCACCCACTCCACTATCAACATGACGCCTTATGGTCCTCTACACCCATCATCATCAACATCACCCCTCCATCACCCACTACTACCCCCGTCGATCACACTCCTTCCCTCCCCTCTAAATCACCCCCACCCCCTCCCCCCGACATCAACACCTTATACACGCAGACCATTAACGGAAAGGCACGATTATGCACGTAAATCATTGTGTGTGTGTGTGTGTATGTGTGTGTGTATGTGTGTGTGTGTGTGTATGTATGTGTGTGTGTGTGTGTGTGTGTGTGTGTGTATGTATGTGTGTATGTATGTGTGTATGTGTGTGTGTGTGTGTGTGGTGTGTTGTGTGTGTGTGTGTGTGTGTGTGTGTGTGTGTGTGTGTGTGTGTGTGTGTGTCATTCACCCATGAATCCACGCGAATCTGACTCGCGATCGCCAATTTCACCCTCCCGGTGGCTAATATTTACCGATCTTTGGGTAATGCTGGGACATCACACACCACACAACCCCATCCCCTTGCTCAAGGAGGACAGTAACGGTCCGAATTTGTCAGTGAAAAATCCCCGGGAGCAGTGAGGATTCGAACCGGCTACCACAGAATGGCAGGCCCGCGCTCTATCCACTTGACCATCGTACCGGTGTGTGTGTACGTATGTATGAGTGTAGTTAAGTGTGGTTGGTTGCTTTCAAGGTCAGTGGTGGTGGGTGTTTAAATGTTATTCCCTCTCCTTCCCCCACCACCACCACCATCACACCACCAAGTCTCTGACCTCACTCTCTTCATCTCCACGGCGTGTCCCCTCCCTCTCCTCTTCCTCCTCCTCCTCGCTGCCCACTGTACCCACCTCACACCCTCACCCATTCCACCCATGGACAAGCATTTCAGTCAGTCAAAAAAGGGCGTGGCTCGACCGCTAGCCAACCCACCCCGCCCACTCAGCCCTTACCCCACCCACTCATACCCTAACCCTGCCCACGCATACCCTCATCATGCCCACTCATACCTTTAACTATGCCCACTCATACCTTTAACCATGCCCACTCATACCCTTACCTTGCCCACTCATACCCTAACCCTGCCCACTCATACCCTTACCTTGCCCACTCATATCCTTAAACATCCCCACTCATATCCTTAAACATCCCCACTCATATCCTTAAACATCCCCACTCATATCCTTAAACATCCCCACTCATATCCTTAAACATCCCCACTCATATCCTTAAATCCACTAATCTTAAAGCATCCCCACTCATACCTTAACCATGCCCAACCTACCTACACTCATACCCTTACCATGACCACTCATACCCTAACCCTGCCCACTCATATCTTTAACCATGCCCACTCAACCCCACTCATTCAAGCACTACAGCTTCTCTATCTTCAGCACTAGACTTCTACTTTTAAGATTTGGTTTAGAGGTTGATACGCGTGTGTGTGTGTGACTGTGTGTGTGTGTGTGTGTGTGTGTGTGTGTGTGTGTGTGTGTGTGTGTGTGTGTGTGTGTGTGTGTGTGTGTGTGTGTGTGTGTGTGTGTGTGTGTGTGTGTGTGTGTGTGACTGTAAGTGTGTGACTGTAAGTGTGTGACTGTAAGTGTGTGACTGTAAGTGTGTGACTGTAAGTGTGTGACTGTAAGTGTGTGACTGTAAGTGTGTGACTGTAAGTGTGTGACTGTAAGTGTGTGACTGTAAGTGT
>JACEEZ010010144.1:160000-177500 GCA_016584305.1 Chionoecetes opilio | reverse complement strand
TCCCCTGCCCTTCCATTTGTACACATTTTACTCCGGCCACAGGCGCCTGGCCGCGCTGCACTTAATGTTGCCACTGAAGGGGCGGGGTGGGGCAGCGGCATGGTATGGGACGGAGCGGAACGAAGCATGATGGGCGGGGCGGGGTGGGGCGCCTCCAGGGTGTAGCTGCACAAACGCGGCTCATAAATAAACAAAAAAGTTGCTAAAAACTTAGAGTGGTAGTACAAGGCGACCCCCCTCCCCCCCTCACACCTGGGCGCGGTGAGGGGGGGAGGGAGCCTCACGCGTGCCGCACCGCCGGACACCACTCAGGGGACACCAAGAGCAGCCCACTGCGGCACAGCGGGTGTTCCCTTCCCCTCCCCTCCCCCACCACCACCACCACCATCCCCAACCTGCATCCCACAACCTGCAACACCATTACGCCATAAAACCCCAAATCTGGCCCTGCACCACAACATTCTTGCCAAAAACCACTCAAACCTACACTTCCTCCACCACACCACCAAAACTCAACCACTCCACCTCACCCCCAACCCATACCACATCTCATCCACCGCCCTCCACCCTTTGGCCTTCCCACGCCCCCTTCTCAAGCCCAGGGAAAGGGAAGAAGGGCAGTGCCAGTGACGGGCGGCGAGGGTGGAGAAAGTGGTGGAGTGGGCAGGCTGGGATAGGCTTGACTGGGCCTCGCCATGTCCCTCTCCCACGCCCTCACGCCCTCCAGGAAGGTCAGGGGAGTGTGGGCGCCGACGTGGGTGTGGGTGAGGGAGGAGGAGTGGGTGTGGATGAGTGTTGGAGGTGGATGTTGAAAGTGGATGAAGGAGAAGAGACGCGGTGTACAGGTAAGAAATTGCATCCACACACACACACACAGACACACACACACAAACAAGACCGTGGGAAGGAACACATAACCACACGTACGTACAAACACATACACATAAAAACACGACTCTTGAAAATTTTAAGCCATGAACGTGTTGTGTGTTAAGCTACAACAAAAACATTACATAACAAACTTGTTACTCCACACCTTGACACGCTCACCACCTCAACCAACACCATCATCACCAGCACCTAAACCACAACCAACACCATCATCACTACCACCTAAACCACAACAAGCAATACCACCACCATTCCCGCCTAAACCACAACAGTACCACTACCACCACAAACACCATCTATACCACAACAAGCAACACCACCACCACCACAAACACCACAAACACCATCACCACCACCCCAGCAACTAACATTACCATAATTATGACCACACATCTCTACCGTCCTCACCACCACCACCACCACTACCTCCTCCTCCTCCTCCTCCTCCTCCTCCTCCTCCTTCAGAAAACAATGTCAACAAAGGAAGACTCCTGTCCCATTGTGAGGTCGTCTCCTCAGACCCCCCCCCAACCCCCTTCTATAACCTCCAAACCCCTACTACCCCCCACTATCATCTCCAACCCCTCACAACACCCCCTCTATCACCGTCAACCACCTCCTCTATTACCCCCACCACAACCCCCTCTCTCTATCACCCTCAACCCCCTTCGTGATAACTTCTGTAGGGTACGTAAATGTGGTGGACGTTGTAGGCCTGGTGTGTGTGTGCGTGTGTGAGTGTGAGTGTGAGTGCGTGTGTGAGTGTGAGTGTGAGTGCGTGAGTGTGAGTGTGAGTGTGAGTGTGAGTGTGTGTGAGTGTGTGAGTGTGAGTGTGAGTGTGAGTGTGTGTGTGTGTGTGTGTGTTTTCTTTGATAGGAATCGCTTTCTTCTGGCTTGGTATCTGTTTCTTCTTCTTCCTATTCTTCTCCTCTTCCTTCTAAGTTACTACACTAATCTTCTTTTTTCTCTTTTTTTCCCTCCTTATATTCCACTTTTCCAACCAACAGATTTTCCCCAACAACTACATTCACCTTTACCTTCGTTTCCTTACTCATACATTACTATAATATTGTTTACTATAGGTTATAGTGTTAGTCCCTAAGGATCCAGAAAAATAGCCTCAGTTGGCAAAAAAACTCTGGTACCGTCTGCTTTTTTTTTTTCTTTCCCTTTGTATCATTCCTCCTCCTCTTCTTCTTCTTCCTTCGTCTGCGTAGATGTGATGTTACGGCCCACCACCACTACCTCTACCTCCTCCTCCAGTACCACCACTACCTCGTCCTCCTCCACTACCTCCCTCCTCCTCCTCCTCCTGACCCTCAAGACGCCAGCGCAGGACCAAGATCACTGCCCTTACCCCCCACCCCCCTATTCCTCCCTACCCATGACCCACACCCCCCTCCCTACCCATGACCCACACCCGCCGACCCACGAATCAGCTGTGACCACTGACCGTAGGGAAGAAGGGAGAGAAGGAGGAGGAGGAAGACAAACCTTCACCACCCCATATTTATTCCTCTCCAGAGTCTCCACCATCCCTTCATATCCTTCTTCTAGTCCTCCTTCTCTCCTCCTCCTCTTCTTCCTTCATCTCCTCCTAATTGCGATTCTCCACCTCTCTCTCTCTCCAGGCTGACAATCACCTCCAATGTCTAACTCTGCCTACTCTTCCCTACCTCCTCCTCCTCCTCCTCCTCCCAGGCCCAGATGTTCCCAGCAGTTGATTACGTCTTTCGTGACTCTGCATTTTTTCCACCAAGGTGTCGAGGGATTGGTATAAGAGGAGGAGGAGGAGGAGGAGGAGGAGGAGGAGGGGAACAAAGGCTACTGTCTCCACTACCACCATCTATACCTCCTTCTACTTCATACCATCTTCTCTTTTCTCCTCCTCCTTCTCTTCCTCCTCCTCCTCCTCCCTTTCACTGTCCATTTCACCTTCGACCTTGTATTGTGTAATTCCAAATTTCTTACACACGCACACGCACACGCACACACACACACACACACACACACACACACACACACACACACACACACACACACACACACACACACACACACACACACACACGGAAGGTTAGGGACTTAAGGGGAAGATGAATTATCAGGTTAGGAACAATAGAGGTCCTAACGTCTGAGTGGCAGCAGGTGTGGCATACAGTAGATTAGGGACAGGTAGCAGAGGTGTGACGGGTATGGCAGGGGCAGGGCATACAAACAGGGGCATTAAGTGACCAAACAGGGCTAAGAGGGCTATAATTCGTGTGTATATAGGCTACAGTACCTAGTAGAGGCTTATTTTACAGGGTTAGATGACTGGCAGGGGTAAATATGGCAGGGTCAGGAGGACGAAACAGGGGCAAAAGTGCTATAATTAGTGTGTAAATACAGTACCGAAAATAAGAGGCTCATTTTACAGGGTTAGGTGAGTGGCAGGGGTAAATATGGAAGGGTGAGGTGGTGAAACTGGGGCAAAAGTGTTATAATTCGTGTGTAAGTACAGTACCTAATATAGACAAATTTTACAGGGTTAGGTAACTGGCAGGGGTAAATATGGCAGGGTGGGGGGATTAATTGACTGGCAGGGGTAGCGGTGGTATGACAGGAGGACTGACAAAGGAAGGGTAGAGCAATTACAGGGATTAGCAGGGTTAGTGACGGACTGAGCTGTTAATGTAGAAGGGAATGGGTTAAGTAGATGTAGAAGATTAGTAACAGAGACGTGTGGAAAGGAAGGGAAAGGAGTGGAAGAGGGAAGGGAAGGGGAGGGGGAAGGAAAAGAGGAAGGGAAGGGAAGGGGGAAGGGGTCAACGAGCGCTAGTGATCTATGGAAAGGGAGTGTATGGGTAGAAGTATGAAAGGGAGGGAAAGGGGAAGACATGCAAAGGGTAAAGGGGAGGAATTTATTAGTAGGGGAGACAGGGAAGGGGAGTAGAGTGTGAATATAAGAGGAAGAGGAGTTTTAGTGGGGTCAGGATGGCATGGGAAAGGAAGGAAGAGGAAAGAGGGAAGGGGAGGGAGGAAAAGGAGGTGGGAAAGGAAAAGGGAGAAGGGAGGGAGAGGAAATGTAGGTGGGAAAGGAAAGGAGAAGAGAGAGAGGAATGGGAGAAGAGAAGAGAGAGAGAGGAATGGGAGAAGAGAAGAGAGAGGAATGGGGAGAAGAGAAGAGAGAGAGGAATGGGAGAAGAAGAGAGAGGAATGGGAGAAGAGAAGAGAGAGAGAGGAATGGGAGAAGAGAAGAGAGAGAGGAATGGGAGAAGAGAAGAGAGAGAGAGGAATGGGAGAAGAGAAGAGGTAGACATGTAGGAGGGAGTGAGAGGAAAGGAGGGAGAAAACGAGAGGAAAAGGGAGAAGGGAGAGAACAAAAAGGAGAGGGAAGAGAGGAAGGAAGCAGAGGTAAGGTGAAGGGTTGTAGTTGTAGGGGAAGGAAGGGAGAGAAGGGAGGGGGGGAGAAAGGGAGAGAAAAGGGGGGGGGATACCATACATATTAGCATATTATCGGTGGTGGAAAAAAAATGTACCTTTGAAGAAGACTGGTTTGGGGATGTCCTTGTTAGAACCACAGCCTTCCTCCTCCTCTCCTTCCTTCCTCTCCTTCTATTCCTTCCTTCCCTTCCGCCCTCTCCTTCATTCCCTCCTTTCTTTATATTCCTTCTTTCCTTCCCTTCCCTCCTTTCCTTCCTTCCTCTCTTTCTTTCTTTTTTTCTTTCTTCCTTCGCTTCCTTTCTTATATTCCTTCCCTCCCTTCCTTCCTTCCTCTCCTTATATTCCTTCCTCTTTCTTTCTTCCCTTCCTTGCTTCCTTCCTTCCATTCCCTCCTTTCCACACTCTTTCCCTTCCTTCCTTCCTTTCCTTCCTTCCTTCCCATCCCTTCCCTTCCCTCCTTTCCACACTCTTTCCCTTCCTTCCTTTCCTTTTCCTTCCTTCCTTCCCATCCCTTCCCTTCCCTCCCTTCAGTATGTACTACTATAAGACCAGGACCTACACACACACACACACGTACCCTGACGCACACACAACAAACATATGACATGGCTTTGATGACCTTTTGCTCTCTCTCTCTCTCTCTCTCTCTCTCTCTCTCACACACACACACACACACACACACACACAACAGGCCTGTCCAGTAACATTATCATCATCATCAGCATCAGTAACAATAACAATGGACCATAACCATATAATGATAAAGAAACAAAAAAGAAAATTAGTGATAAGTTCTTGATAAAAAAAAAATCTCCATCTAAGGAAATCATAGATCTGGCCCAGGACCTTGCGCGCACGCGCACACACACACACAACACACACACACACACACGCACATTCCTTGACGCTGACTGTGCTAGAGATGAAGGTGGGAAAGGGAGAAAAAACTGCATCGTATACTGTATAGCAACACAAACACACACACACACACACACACACACACACACACAGCACCATCACAGGACCACACACACACACACACAGCACCATCACAGGACACACACACAGCACCATCACAGGACACAGAAAATGGCCCCCAACAAGCTATACAGAAAGGTGGAAGAGAGGTGGAAGTAGGAGGAGGTAGAGCCATTATTTCCACCTCAATAAAATCCTTCCTCACAACCATTCCACATACACTATCCATACTCATCCCTTGAAGTCCATCCCTCCACTTAAGTGAGATATGGATAAGTGGATGATTAGGTGGATGAAAGAATAGGGTTGTGGTTGGTCACTTTCCACTTTCCTTCCCATCCACCCTTCCTTTCGAGACAGCGGTGGATGAAGAAGGATGGAGGAGATGAGAGTTGGAGGGAAGGAGGAGGAGGAGGAGGAGGAGGAGGAGGAGGAGGAGGAGGAAGGAGAGAAGAGGAGGAGGAGGAAGAGGAGAAGAGGAAGAGGAAGAGGAGAGGAGGAGGAAGAGGAAGAGGAGGAAGAGGAGGAGGAGGAAGAAGAGGAGGAGGAGAAGAAGAAAGATGATAAGGAAATACCAAGACTGGACATCCGCTAAGTTCGCAATACAATCATCCTCTTCCGCTCTCTCTCTCTCTCTCTCTCTCTGACCCTTCATCCTTACCTCCTACATTATCTCTCTTCCCCCCATTATCTCTTCTTCCTTTCCTTCCTCTCCCTTCCCTTCCCTCCCATGCACCAGTTTTTCATTATTTATCAATCTTTACCTCACTACACGCATTACTTTCCGTTTCACTCTACCTCTCCCATTTGCCTTGTCACAGCCCCCCTCCCCCCTTCCAACCCCCTTCCCCTACACTCCCTGATACACTAAACAACTACACAATCATTCTTTCTAGTGTATCCCTCGGTTTTTTATTCTTTGCTTTTTTTTTCTTGACAAACCTCGCCTAGGGCACCGTACTACTATTATTCTCTCTCTCTCTCTCTCTCTCTCTCTCTCTCTCTCTCTCTCTCTCTCTCTCTCTCTCTCTCTCTCTCCTGCCCTTGTTTTTTTTTGGCTTCATTCTTTTCTTGCTCTTTTTTTGTCTTTTCCTAGTCTTCTTTAGTTGATTTTCTTCTCTTCCTCTCTCCTTTGTCTTCTTAAGCTTCTTTCTTTTCATTTCTTTCTGGCTCCATGTCTTCTTTAGCTTATTTCTTCCTTTTTTACAGTTTTCTTCTCTTCTTCTTTCCCTTACTTCCCTTTTCTGATTTATTGTATTCCCTTCCTCTCCTCCTTATCTCCTTTACAGTGTTTTCTTCTCTTCCTCTCCTTGTTTTCTCTTCACTATATTCTTTTCATTGTCTTCTTCGTCATATTTGCTTCCTCTCCTTGTTTTCTTTACACTTTCTTCTCTTTGTCTTCTTTGCCACGTGTACTTCCTCTCTCTTTCTTCCCTCCCTCCCTCCTTCTTCCCTCCTCCCTCCCTCCACCTCTAACCCTTTACCTGTTGCTACCTGTCTTGTGGTGAAAAGCCTTCTCTCTACCTGTCCTTACCTGTCTAAGCTAACCCCCAAACCTCCCACCTTTACCGTCACACGTGTACTGTCTAAACTAACCCCCAACCCCCCCACCTTTACCGTCACACGCGTACTACCTGTCTAAACTAACCCCCAACCCCCCCACCTTTACCGTCACACGCGTACTCCCTGTCTAAACTAACCCCCAACCCCCCACCTTTACCGTCACACGTGTACTGTCTAAAGTAACCCCCAACCCCCCCACCTTTACCGTCACACGTGCACCTGTCTAAAGTAACCCCCAACCCCCCCACCTTCACCGTCACAAGTGCACCTGTCTAAAGTAACCCCCAACCCCCCCACCTTTACCGTCACACGTGTACTGTCTAAAGTAACTCCCAAACCCTCCACCTTTACCGTCACACGCGTACTACCTGTCTAAAGTAACTCCCCAACCCACCCACCCCCTTTACCGTCACAAGTGTACTGTCTAAACTAACTCCCAACCCCCCACCCTTTACCGTCACACGCGTACTACCTGTCTAAGCTAACCCCCAAACCCCCACCTTTACCGTCACACGTGTACTGTCTAAGCTAACCCCCACCCTTTACCGTCACACGCGTACTACCTGTCTAAACTAACCCCCAACCCCCCACCTTTACCGTCACACACGTACTATAAACCAAGGCTATAGGACTAAAGGACTCTCTCTCTCTCTCTCTTTGTTTTGCTATAAACTATACTCTCTCTTGGCTTTGCTATAAACTGTAACTATATAACTAACTCTAAACGTGTACTATATTATACCTGTCTCTGTACCGTCACACCTGTCCTGCTCTAACCCTTTGTACACCCACCCTTTAACCCTTTGTCTCAAAACACCTGAGCAACTGGGTAACAGAGACACCCTCTAGGAGACGGGCGAGGAGGAGGAGACATGGCTGGAGGAGAGGGAGGTATGGGGATGGAGATAGGAGGCAGGGGGATTGAGGAAAGAAGAGGTAAGGGGAGGGAGGAAAGGGAGGGAAGGAGATGGAGGGAGGTAAGGGGATGGAGGAAAGGGAGGTAAGGCGATGGAGGAAAGGGAGGTAAGGCGATGGAGGTAAGGGAGGTAAGGCGATGGAGGGAAGGGTGGGAAGGGAGGAAAAAAAAGGAAAGAAGGAGAAGAAAGAAGAAAAAGGAGAAAGATGAAGAGAAAGAAGAAAGAAAAAAAGGAGGAAAGGGAGGTAAGGGGATGGAGGTAGGGGGCAGGGGGAAAGGGATAGGTAGAGGGGGATGGAGGAAGGAGGTAGGAGCCAGGGGAGGATACCACACTGAGCAGGGGTAACAGAACACCCTGCCACAGCTGCAACATTATACTGCCTCGGCGACACCATGCAGGGGGAAGGGGGTAGGGGAAGGGGAAGGGGGAGGTAAGGGTTAGGGTAGGGGAAGGGGTAGGAGGGAAGGTATAGAGAGAGAGGGAGGTGGAGAGATTTAAATTACTGCAGTTGATATCGGTTGAATGACTAATCAGGAGTCAGTTTTCCTTTGCTCTCTCTCTCTCTCTCTCTCTCTCTCTCTCTCTCTCTCTCTCTCTCTCTCTCTCTCTCTCTCTCTCTCTCTCATGGCTGAACCCTTTCATTTAACGGAAGGAGAGGACAAGTGAGAAGACACTGATAAACGGGAGGAGGGGGAGGAGGGAGGGGCAACAGGAGGGGGAGGGGGTTGGGGGAGGGGGAAGAGGAGGGAGAGGGGGGGTTAGAGGGTTCAGGTGACCACCGTGGGAAACAAGACTTGACCGTCAATCTAAGGAATTTCCCCCACCTTGTCCCCACTCCACCCCTACACCCAAAACCTATAGGCCTCCCTCCCCTCCCCCCTCTTAACCACAGTCTCCACAGCTACGTCCTGCCTACCCATCGCTGCCCCGCCCCGCCCCTCCTCGCCCCGCTGGCAGCTCATAGGGAGATTCCAACGCGCCCCTTGGAGTGATCCGGCGCCCAGGATGCCAGACAGTGCCAGAGGGTGCCACGAGAGCCTCACAAGGGCATAAATACTTCATTCAAAAAGTTAATTCCCTCTTGTCTATATATTGTGTTGTTATTTTTGCCAAGTTTTTCCTGTATGCCTTCGGGTGAGAATAACAATTATTATTATTATTACTACTTCATCCTTGTCCCTTCGTGTGTCATACAAAACATTATGAAACTAAATAACAAAACTCTGACTTGACTAACGAAAACTAAAACTTTGACTAAAACTAAAGACTTTGATCCCTCCCGTCTCCTCCTTCTGCGCCTCCTCCACGCCTCCACTAGCTTATTACTTCCTCCGCCGCAGCCCCCGGACAGGGCATGTTCCGCTGGGGCCGCCCTCAGGGGAACAACTTTTAATGACAAGACAAAGGAAGATCAGTCTCCCTGCCCCGCCCCTGTTCCCCCCCTGCCCGCCACCCCGGCAGCGGCTCCTGGGGCGCCGCGGCCAGGGTCAGGGGTCAGGTGCCCTCCGGAGGCGCTGCAGAAGTGGCGGCCAAAGGAAAAAAAAAGTGATCGGGCTAGCAAGGAGGATGGGTTAGGAGGGAAGGGATAGAGGGAGGTGGAGATTTGAATTACTGCAGTTGATATAATTTGAAAGACTAGTAATCAGGAGTTAAGTTTCCCTACTCTCTCTCTCTCTATTTTACTTTATTGTTGAATTCTTAAAGGCTTAACAGTCAGGAGCTTCAGCTGGACTACTGAGAAATATCTTTGACTTTACAGGAAGGTGTAGATTATTCCTAGCTTAACATACATACATGGGTTACTATTCTAATTCTCTCTCTCTCTCTCTCTCTCTCTCTCTCTCTCTCTCTCATAGCTGAACCCTTTCATTTAACGGAAGGAGGAAGAGAGAATTTAACCCCTTGAGGCCCAGAACGTAATTTCAATTCTAATTTGGCTACCATTAGATGATTTTAATGATTATAAGCAATATTTTATAGATATGACCTGTTTAGTATCCTTGTCCACTAGCTAATTTGGTATATTCTGTTACTTTTCAGAATTTTATGGCTAACCGACAATTTTATATACCAAAGGAAAGATCTGGGTGTGAAGGGGTTAACAGAAGGAGGAAAGATTAAAGGGGAAGGAGACGCACATTGGAGCCACCACCACCACCACCACTACCCACCACCAGGTAAGCTATACAAAGTGGCTGGCGACGTGCAGGACACAAACTGGAGTATAGCGTGCTCAGTGCTGACACTAGACACCCCCGAACACCCTGATACTGGCGGCGGGGCGAGGCAGGCGGGGCGGGGCAGAGGATGTTGTGGGCAGGAAACACTTGCCTTCGACTCCTGGCTGCCCCGACACACACACACAAAGGCTCCCTCGCCCCCAGGTCTTGCCCCGACCACTGCCCGCTGCACCACGCCCCCCCTTCCGCTCCCCCCTTCACCCCAGATACCGGGGATACACCTCAATGATTTCCTGAGACGCTTCCCCTCCCCCCTTCAACCCTCCCTCCCCCCTCACCTGTCCACGCTAACTTCCGGCCGCCACCTGTGACCGACCCCCTTGCCCCCCTCCCTCCCGGCCATGTGGTCTACCTGGTGGAGTGCCCCCCCCCCCCCCCCGAAACCCCCTACCGCCCCCCAACTAACAGGTTTGTGTAGTCTTGGATGTTGCTTATCTATCTAGTTCGACCTTCCCCCCAACATCCTCCCTTCCTCCTCCCCTCAACTCATCACCACACACACACACACACACGTCATACATCAGTCAAGGAGCATGTGAGAGAGAGAGAGAGAGAGAGAGAGAGAGAGAGAGGGGAGAGAGGAGAGAGAGAGAGAGAGAGAGAGAGAGAGAGAGAGAGAACCACAACGGATCTCTTTAGCCGTCCGTGTTTTCACAGCAACCATCATGAGAGACTTGAGATGCGCGGTAACAAAAGATATATTCACCAGTCTGAAAGAGAGAGAGAGAGAGAGAGAGAGAGAGAGAGAGAGAGAGGAGAGAGAGAGAGGGGAGAGAGAGAGAGAGAGAGAGAGAGAGAGAGAGAGGAGTTATGAGGGTGGCCGACCGTGGAAAGAAGAGGTCATTTCGCCTAAAGGAGGAGAGGGGAGATAAGAACCATTGGGTAGATAGGAGAGAGAGAGAGAGAGAGAGAGAGAGAGAGAGAGAGAGAGAGAGAGAGAGAGAGAGGAGGGGATGGGGAGAGGGGAGGAGGAAGGATAAGGAGGGAAGAAAGGGTGTTTTACTGGGTTCCACTTAACTGCCCATCTTACAGAGTTCCATATCCTATTGAGCACACTTTGGGGAAATACTACAGTTTGGTGCCCTGTGTGTGTGTGTGTGTGTGTGTGTGTGTGTGTGTGTGTGTGTGTGTGTGTGTGTGTGTGTGTGTGTGTGTGTGTGTGTGTGTGTGTGTGTGTGAACCATAGACACAAAAGGCCCCGCTACTACTATTAATAAGAGCACCGTTTACACGATAATAAATCAAATAAACAACACTGGTGGGAGGGACGGTGCCAGAGAGAGAGAGAGAGAGAGAGAGAGAGAGGAGAGAGAGAGAGAGAGAGAGAGAGAGAGAGAGAGAGAGAGAGGAGATGAATAAAAGCGTGAGTGAAGGAAAGAAAACATGGAGGAAGAAGCAGGGGGAGGAGGAGGAGGAGGAGGAGGAGGAGGTAACATAAAGAGGCAAGGGAACACCACATCTCCGTTTTAACTTTCCCTTCCCAGCACCCATACTAATCTCCATTTACCTCCTCCTCCTCATCTCCTCCTATTCCTACTCCTCAACAACCCCCTTCCATCCTCCTCATCTCCATTTCATCCTTCTCCACCACCACCTCCTCTCCGTTAGTCTCCTTTTAATCTCCTCCTCCACTACCTCCTTCCATCCTCCTCATCTCCATTTCATCCTTCACCACCACCTCCTCTCCGTTAGTCTCCTTTTCATCTCCTCCTGCTCCTCCACTACCTCCTTCCATCCTCCTCATCTCCATCTCATCCTCCTCATCTCCATCTCATCCTCCTCCACCACCACCTCCTCTCCGTTAGTCTCCTTTTCATCTCCTTCTCCTCAACCACCTCCTTCCATCCTCCTCATCTCCATTTCATCCTCCTCCTCTTCATCTCCAATTCATCCTCCTCCACCACCACCTCCACTCCGTTAGTCTCCCTCACCCACCACAGGAGTAAAGGTAAGAGGGGGGTCAAAGAGGGGGGTTGGAGGAGTGACCACATAAGGCAGGCTACTACCCCCCTCCCCCTCCCTCCCCTCCTTCAAGCAACCTCAGCAACCACACATGACGTAACATAACACATAACAAAGTATTACAACATATAACAGTCCACACACACACACACGTAGATAAAATGTCAAAAATTCTTAAGGTATTTTTAAAGTATGTTATGATTTCCTGAGGATGGCGAGAAGAGAAGTTATGAAATGGAGGAGGAGGGAAGGAATGGGAGAGAGAGAGAGAGAGAGAGAGAGAGAGAGAGAGAGAGAGAGAGAGAGAGAGAGAGAGAGAGAGAGAGAGAAAAAAGGGAGGGTATGGAGCAATGATAGGGCGGAGGAGGAGAAAGATGAATAAGTGAGGAAATAGCGGAGGAAAGATTGGAAGAAGGACGCGTGTAAGGAGGAGGAGGAGGAGGAGGAGGAGGAGGAGGAGGGGGCAGGAAAAGAGCAACTGAGGTATGAGGAGGGGAAGGGGAGGGGGAAGAGGGAGGGAAAGGAAAGGAGAGGGGGAAGGGGAGGATGGGAAGGGAAGGGGGGAGGGAAAGGAAAGGGAAAGAGGATTCAGTCATGACCTTCCTTCAACCATGCACCCCCCCCAACCCTGTCTCCCCACCTCCCCCACACCCTGTCTCGCCCACCCTGCCCCCCTTCCAGGCCGCGCCACAAAGGGGGTCGCCCGCCACCTCAGAGAACCGGTGTCTCGTGAAAAACAGCTGATTATCTGATTAAATCTCTCTCTCTCCTTTTCTTTATCTGTCTATCTTTTTTCTTCTCTGATTAAATCTCTCTCTCTCTCTCTCTCTCTCTCTCTCTCTCCCTAATAAAGGTGATAACAATAATGATAAAAAAAAGTACTCAACTATAATAATGGTAAAATAACAATAATATCCAAAAACTAATAATAATGGTAATAAAATTATAATAATAAATAAATAATAATAATGGTAATAAAACATACCAAAATTAATAACAATAATAATGATAATGATAAAAATAATAATAATTTGATGAAAACAACAACAAAATAAAGAACAAAAAAATTACAAGACAAACACCACCATTCAAAAGTTCATGAGGTCACGTGGACGACTAACGCTACGAGGTCACAGTTTGACCTGACCTGACCTATTCCCGTTTCGGATTGCCCCGGGCTCCTCTTACAATCTCCCTTCCCCCCCCCTCCGTTTTTCCTCCACATCCTCTCTTTCTCTCCCACTTTCCTCGTTTACCTCCGGAGGAAAAAGTTAGACATTCCTTTCTCTCTCTCTCTCTCTCTCTCTCTCTTCTCTCTCTCTCTCTCTCTCTTTTTCATCAAACTTTTATCTTTAACTTCTCTATTCTTTTTATTTTGTCTTCACTTTCTTTTTCCCTTCTTTTTTCCTTCCTTCATTAACGATACTTTTCTCTTTTTTCCCCTCAGTTTCTATTTTTTTTTATTTCCCCTTTTTTCCTCCTTCCTACCTTCATTAGCAAATACTTTTCTCTTATTTTTTCCTCATTTTATTCCTCTCTTCGTTCTCTTCTCTGATTCTCATTTACTTTACAATACTAAATGTCATGTATGTATGTACGTATGTCATGTGGTTTTTTTTCTTCTGTCTATATGCCTTCCTGTGAAAATAAAATAATAATAATTATTATTATTATTTTACTCTCTTCTTCCTCTTCCCTGATTCTCATTTTACTGGGGAACTAGGGTAAGAGTGCCACAGTGGGGTGTGAAAAAGGGGGTTGTTAGATCAAGGGGGGAGGGGGTTCATGAGGTCGTCTGTGCTGGGGGGTTGGGGTGGGAAGGGGTTCATGGAGGGGGTGAAGAGGTTACAGTGTTACTAATTCAACGATGAGTGGGGGTGTTTGCATCTTAACCCCCCCCACATACACACGCCCCCCCAACCCCAGCCCCCAACCTCACCCCGACCTAAGTGCCAGGAACGGAAGTCTCACACACACACACACACACACACACACACACACACACACACACACACAGGGTTAGTAAAGTATGTATGTGTTAAGACCTCTTATCTGTTTCGCCCCCTTCTTCCTCCTCCGGTCATCCTACACTTGGGGGAAGGGGGGGGGGAAGAAGGGGGCGTTGGGGGGGTCAGCTATCCCCCTCCTCGGGTTACTGTAAATACCAAGCTGCGGCCCCCTAGTGAGAGAGAGAGAGAGAGAGAGAGAGAGAGAGAGAGAGAGAGAGAGAGAGAGAGAGAGAGAGAGAGAGAGAGAGAGAGCATGAGCGTTCTAGCGTGTCTAACTTTTTTGCATCATAATCGTTTTCTTTGTGCGAATAAAGCGAGCGAGCGAGCGAGCGAGAGAGAGAGAGAGAGAGAGAGAGAGAGAGAGAGAGAGAGAGAGAGAGAGAGAGAGAGAGAGAGAGAGAGAGAGATTTGTAGCGTCGGACAATATCCTCTTTTGTGCTGACTTGAGATGGAGGCAAAACAATAAACAAAAGCTAAGATGAATATACCACGTGACCGATCTATCTATCTATCTTTATCTATCTATCTATTTATCTATTTATCTATCAATCTTTCCATGTATCTATCTCTTTATCTGTTGTTGTTAAATTTATCTCTCTCCTTATCTGCTGTTTTCAATTTCTCTTTCTCCTTATCTGTCGTTGTCAATTTCTCTCTCCTTATCTGCTGTTTTCAATATCTCTCTCTTTATCTGCTGTTTTCAATATCTCTCTCTCTTTATCTGCTGTTTTCAATATCTCTCTTTATCTGCTGTTTTCAATATCTCTCTCTCCTTATCTGCTGTTTTCAATATCTCTTCTCTTTATCTGCTGTTTTCAATATCTCTCTCTCCTTATCTGCCGTTTTCAATTTTTCTTTGTCCTTATCTGTCGTTGTCAATTTCTCGTTCTCTATCTGTTGTTTTCCATCTATCTTTATATCTTTCAATTTATCTCTACCTTCCTATCTTTCTAATTATCTATTTGTCTATCTATATACCTATCTTCCTTTTATCTATCTGCCTATCTTACTCTTTATATGTCTGTCTGTCTGTCAATGAAATGTAAGAGAGAGAGAGAAAGAAAGAAAGAGAAAGTGTATATAATTTATTTCTTCGTGTTATTTTAAGAAAATGAAAAACTGAAAAATGTTTGAATAAAAGATATACAAAGGAATAAATTAAAAAGGAAGAAAGAAAGATGCAATAGATAAGAATATACGATGACGTAGTGTAAATATATGAAGCAACATGATAAATAGTGGAGGAGGGAAGGCCAAGGTTAGAAATGTCACAATACAAGGACAAAGAGAAGATTAGAAGGAGAGAAAGAAGAAAGGATGTAAGGAAGAAAGTAAGATTGGAAGGATAGAGAAGGAAGGAGGAAAAGATGTAATTAAGAAAAGACGATTGGAGGAAGAGAAGGAAGAAAGGAGGAAAGATGGAAGGGAAGAAAAAAGAAGTCAATGTACTGTAAAAAAAAAAAAAAAAAAAAAAAAGGAAGAATAGAAGTAAAATAAATCGCTACGAACAGAAAGAAGTGGAAAACGAAACACTGCTAAAAGAAAGAACACAGAAGAATACAATAAAATACTGGACAAACTAGCATGTCAAAAGACTGAAAACACTATAAAAATAACAAAATACAAATATTCACACTTTTAACTATTTCCTCACAAAAATATCACAATAAAACTAGTTAAAAGAAAAATTAGCAATGTATGAACAAAATAGTAGTAGTAGTAGTAGTAGTAATAGTAGGTGAAGGAGGAAGACGAGGAGGAGGAGGAATACAAAGGAAGAACAAGGAAATATAATAAAGAAGATAAAAGGAAAGGAAAGGAAAGAAAGGAAGGAAGCAAGGAAAGAGGATAAAAGGAAAAAGTTCACAACGAAAAGGAAAATTGGAAAATGACATTGAAAACACAAAAGAATACACGGAGGAACGAGAAGACGAGGAAGAAACACAGGTAGGCGAGAGTGACAGGTGGGCAGGAGGTATAAGAGAAGGGAAGGAGGTAGGGCACACTGCTCCACTTAATCAAATAAGTATACGTGATCCACAGGTGAGCAAGGACAGGTGTGATGCGTGAGCCGAGAGGAGGAGGAGGAGGAAGAACAGAAGGAGAGGAGGTGGAGGAGGAGGAGGAGGAGGAGGAGGGCAGGTGAAGGCAGGTAAACACGAAGAAGGCAACCTATCGAAATAAAAGAAGGGGGAGGAGGAGGAGAGAAAGGACAAGTAGGGGACAAATGAAGGAAGAAGGAAGGAGGAGGAGGAGGAGGAGGAGAAAGGCAGCTGGAACAATACTCATACACTGACCACGACCCTCACAAATACTCCTCCTCCTCCTCCTCCATTTTTCTATCACCCTTCCTCCACCTCCCCCCCCCCCAATTTCTCCCAAACAAAGCCTCCCTCTTCCCCCCCCCCCCAGACTGGACACAACACCTTGATACACCTGCGAGAAGGTACACCCCCACCCCCCACCTTCCCCTACCCCCCACCACACACACTGACACACACGCACGATAAGGCAAGGAAAATATGGTTAATGGGGGAACATAAATAACAGACAAATGGATAGGAGAGAGAGAGAGAGAGAGATAGAGAGAGAGAGGAGAGAGGAGAGAGAGAGAGAGAGAGAGAGAGAGCGAGAGAGAGAGAGAGGAGAGAGGAGAGAGAGAGAGAGGAGAGAGATGAGAGAGAGAGAGAGAGAGAGAGAATAAACGAGCGAGTGAATGAGTGAGTGAGTACAGTACATCTTTTTTTTGCGTGTTTTAAATGTGTGTGTGTGTGTGTGTGGTGGTGTGTGTTGTGTGTGTGTGTGTGTGTGTGTGTGTGTGGAGCCAGGCGTGTAGGAGCCTTTGTCAAGTTGTTTACCGGAGCGGCGTGGGCAGCAAGTGGGGGGGGAGATGGGGAGGGGGGAATGAAGAGGGGGGGGAAGAGAAGACGAGAGAGGAGAGGTAGAAGAAAGTAGGGGGAAGAGAGAGAGAGAGAGAGAGAGGAGAGAGAGAGAGAGAGAGAGAGAGAGAGAGAGAGAGAGAGAGAGAGAGAGAGAGAGAGAATGATGGGGGAAAGAGTGAGGATATGGTATGAATGAAGGAATGAGATATAAAGAAAGAAGGGAGAGATAGAGGGAGAAGTAGGTGAGACATAAGATAAAGAGGAGAAAGAAAATGAGTAATCCCCTCCTTTCTCCTCTCTCTCTCTCTCTCTCTCTCTCTCTCTCTCTCTCTCTCTCCTCCAGGCAAGTGTTAGGGGAAGAGTACACCCTTTCTCGCCAATGAAAAGGGAGGAAAGAGGGAAGAGGAGGAATTGAAGCATCATTAAGTACTCTTAAGGAAAACAAACAAATATCGTAAAGACGAGAATAAAAGGAGAGAGAGAGAGAGAGAGAGAGAGAGAGAGAGAGAGAGAGAGAGAGAGAGAGAGAGAGAACGAGAGAGAGAACGAGAGAGAGAACGAAGAGAGAACGAGAGAGAGAACGAGAGAGAACGAGAGAGAGAGAAACGAGGGAGAGAGAGAGAGAACGAGGG